>JAXGGA010004634.1:0-86168 GCA_038373865.1 Uloborus plumipes
GATAGGATTAGTATTAAATTGACTTAGACTGATAAAGAAAAAAAAGAAGTTCCCCTTTCATTCCGGATGAGCAATGTGTCAAAAAATGAGTTAACAGCAATTCTAGTAAAAATATAAACTTTACAGGTGGTTTTTAGAATACACAATTTTCATATATCGTGTGTATTTCAGCTTTTTTAATGCATATTATATAGTTTTGTATTAATTTAATATTAATTGTAATTATATAAACTTTACAGGTGGTTTTTAAAATGCACAATTTTCATATATCGTGTGTATTTCAGCTTTTTTAATGCATATTATATAGTTTTGTATTAATTTTGAAATGGTATTGGTATCTAGACTTAACAGTTGGTTTTAAAATGCATTATTTTTTTTTGTATCGTGTGTATTTCAGCTTTTTTTCACACATTTTGTGTTACTGTTAGTATAGTATTAGCTCATTTGAAAATTGCAACCAAGTAAACCAGAATGGCAACTAGAAAAAATATATTGGTTGCCATTGGCACCTAACTAACTGATTCTAATTTCGACCTCTGCCTTACGATTATTGATCATTTCTCAAAACATGTAAGTTTATATCCGTTGAAAAATTTGAATGCTAATACTGTGTGTAAGCACATGATGAATTATATTTCACTGCACGGCCGTATGGCTTTTCTCCTGTCAGATTTGGGAAGGCAGTTTAATTCAGATGTGTTTCACACATTAAACAAAGCACTAGGAATTAAACTCTCTCACTCGTCACCATCTCATCCTGAGGGAAATTCAGTCTCTGAAAGAATAAACACCTCGATAAAAAGCTCCTTATTAACTTTACTTGATAAAAAGATGTCCTTAAATGCCGCCTTAACAATTCATCAGACAATTTATAATGCATCAGTTCATTCCTCAACAGGGTACTCGCCTAATTTCTTACATTTTGGGAGAGAATTGGCATTGATTTTTGATACCTACAATGAAGATGTTCAACCACTAAATTTAAGCACTTCCCATTACATTCAAGAGGTACTACAAAACTTAAATATTGCATATAAAAACACTTACTCGTCTCTGGAACGAGCTCAAGTCAAGCAGAATTCTCGACAAAAACCTAAGTCCAAATTAAGGATTCTTCAGACTGATGATATAGTGTACTTAAAGTCCTCGTCTAAGTTCAGGCCAAAATTCTTAGGTCTTTACTCAGTCACTGAAAAAGTTACTGATGTCAACTACAACATAAAAATTCTAAACGATCCCCTCGCTCAACCCTTCTTGGTGCACATTAATCGACTCCGTCTTGCACCTAAACGTCGAGACATGTTGGAATTGCCTACTCCTACTGGGTCTGATAAAACACCTGAGATTAGATATTGTTTAAGAAATAGAAATGTGTGAATTTTGGGGGGATGGTGTCATGTTGCCCCGTTTTGCAAAATTGAGTAGTCGTGCGGGCATGGCTAAATCCTAGGTTCAATGTTGTTTTAATGGGTTCTTCGTGTCATTGTTTTCCTCTTGAGTTTACTTGTAAAGTGCTGTTTCTTTTGATTTGTGAAAGTAAAGAGTAGGAGCGGTGGTTTTGAATTTTTGGCTGTGTTGTATGGGGGATCAGTCGTTAACCTTTTTTGTTTTTTTTTTATTTTTGGTGAGCATATTATGATGTGCAAAGTTTTCAAGTGATAATGTAAAACTGCTCAGTCAAGGGGAAAAATGTTTTTGTGTAAAATATCATGGTAACAAAAATGTTTCAACTTCGTCTATGCACGCAAGATTGCTGATGTAGCTGTGTCTTTTTTCTAGGGACATTCAATAATGTATGTAATAGGACTCTTACATGAACTTTTACTTATTCAATTGGTATGAAATGTACAAAACAAATTTTTCAATATAAAATTTTTATCTTTTAATCTAGAACAGCTTCAGTTGAAGTTCTAATTTTTGTATTGTCAAGCTTTGAGTGTTTCACATGTTGAGCAACCTAAAACACACGGTTTTAAATTTTGTGACATACTGTTTCTTTTGTGGATCACCAGTGTAAAATCTTGGTCTTGGCAATTAATGGGGTCGCACCCACTATTTTTTTGGTTTACCTATGTATGTGTGTTGTGGTGGGAAGCCAATGTTTGTGTATATGTAACAGGGTAGTTTTTTAGTTATTCAAGAAAATTATGTTTAAAATTTTGATTTTTGGTTTTTGATTATGTGTGTCATGTTGCCCCCTTGCTAAATAAATTTTTTTTTCTCTTTTTTTTTCCCAACTTTTGAGAGAAATGTGATATATCACATATTTTCAGTATTCTATGTTTTTGTATTTCCCCCTTTGGTTCTCGTAAATCTGCATTCTGTTGGTAGCTTTAAAAATCGAGCGATCCTCCAGTTTTTCGTTCAAGTGGGGATGCCGCATGCTGATTGGTTCGCGCGGCGACTCTCTCCGAGTGAGCCTGAGCTGGCCTATGATTGGCTCACGATCTTCTCGGCGATAGCGCCGAACGTTTCCGAAGAGTTTTCGGGAGCGGTTGTGCCGGTTCGGCAAAGGTGGAGAGGATCGGTGGAGCTTCCGATCGCGAGTCTGGCGTGAGTTTCGGGAGAAAGCAGACGTGCTGGTGTGGGCTGCCGCAAATTTTTGTGGGGCCATTTCTTTCGTGGAAGATGTATTCGAGTGAGCAACCGGTGATTTCAAGAAAATAAGATCCTTTTTGGAATCTTCAAAGGATGTCTCCGATTTAATCACATGAGGATCTAATGGAATCGTCGAAATTGAGGAGATGTTAGCAGATCAACCAGAGAGTACTGCGCTGACTCCACGTGCTCGAACAGTGCGTTAGGCCTAGTTTCTTTGATTCCCGTGCAGCGCTACCAAACAGAATGTGGGGACTTTTTTAAAACTCTTTTTTCTTTTTGTCATCGCAATGGAACCTGTTAGAACCTGAATGTTGGTGTAGATTATGGAGTGTGTGGTGTTTTCTTCGTATGTAAAGTCTGCTCGGCCGAGCGCAAGGTTTTGTACCAGATGTGTCATAATAAATGCCTAATTTCATTCAAGTGCCTTCTCCTTCCTAGCCACAACACTACACATCTCATGGGGTAAGTTTATTTTTTCATTTTCTTTTAGAAGGTTTCTCAATCTGCATCGAAACCGCGATCGATCTGTGTTTTGCGGTTTGTTTTTTTTTTCTCAACTTTATGACTACCACTTCGTCTGGTCTAGGATTCTTTTACTTCAGTGGGAAGGGATACATGTTTTTTTAAGGTTAATAGGGTTCAAATTGGGGTATCGCAGAATTGTCTCCACCACAAAAATGAATAAAATAGTTTTTGAATGTCAACATTACAGGTCTAACAAAAGTATAAAACATGAGTATCTATGCAGATCATAACCTTTTCTCCATCTTCTAGCAATCTCAGAATATTTTGATTTTCAGGACTGCCTTCAGTACTTCTAGGCTCTTGATCTCCTGAGCCATCACCAATAATTTCAGTAGCATCTTGATCATCATCCCAGTCATTAGAGCGATTAGCTGGTGACTTGGACAATAAGCAAGCTGTACGTAGACCTTGAAAACCTAACACATGAATGGACAAAATTAGAAACATTGATCAAACTATGTTGAAAGTTAAGTAGCGTAAAGAAATAGGATAGCTATCCTAGGTCACGTATTTTAATTTCGCATCAGTTGTACAGAGAAGCAAACACATATTAAAAATAATAACATTACACGTTAGAAAGTTAGTGCTTATACAAAAAGCATATAAACAACTGAAGTGGTTTTGTAAACTATGAACATTGTTCAATAAAAACCGATTACAATTTTTTTTCCAGGTAAATAAGACATTAAGTTCAGAAAACAAATAATGTATATGAAGTGGCACACCGGTGAATGGATGGTTAAATTTAAGAGACATGACATCAGCATTATGACCTCGGTAGCTATCTAAGTACATATATAGTTATGTTTTTGCAAACGAATATATGGGAGTAACACAGAGTTCAAATAATATGTTGCTTTCCAAATCTGTTGGTGTGGAGGTTAATTTGTTGCACAGCCCCCTCTATATAACTCTGATTGAGTCCCTAATGACTTCTTTATGCCTCCAAAGTTGAAAAAACAATCTCAGCGGTGGTGTTTTTCTTTCTTAAAGGCAATGGCGGAAGCTTTTGAGGCATTTTGAAGGATGTGTCCAAAAACGACTTCCAACATGTCTTTGAAGACAGGGAAAAATGATATGACAAGTGGATTTTACATAATTCGAACCAATTTAAAAAGTGCTAGCAACATTTGGAGGATTATTCACATAATTATGTTTCATTAGTTTGTGATCATTTATTGAACAGCCTGCGTAAAAATCTGCACTTTACATATTCCAAAGCCTACAACCTATTTAAGTGCAGTACTTATTGACCTCAGGATTGGAGGTCCCCCCCCCCCCCCCATGCTAATTTAAATCTTAGTTTTATTTCTGTAAAAACAAAAAAATCAAAATATATGGTAAAACATTTACATCTTTAATCAGTAGTTGTAATATCCATCTCCTTGGAAAAAGTGTTCTATTATAATCATTGAGTTCTTATAGGTGATTTTTTTTCAGGAGACAAAGAAAAAACGCGAAATAGAGCATTGAACGAAAAAACGATGGGCGGGGCGATGTAATGCTGGTTCACGGCCCAGTGAAATATGTACACCATATATTTGAAAAAAAAAAAAAGATCGATGTTTGAAAACAACGATGCTTTCTGGTCCATGTATCAATGCAATCGAGGTTTAAATTCCTAGCATTGATGTTTTGTCATCGACACTGAATCACTATTAAGAACTTTCTTCGCAATAAAAAAAAGTAACATCTATATTTTAGTATAATTTAAATGGAAAAAGCCAAATGCAATTTCAAAGAGCATAAACAATTAAAATGTCATTCCTTTTTGATATTAAAGAGCAAAGTTTTATTCCATAACTAATAAATCAATGCAAATTAAACATCAGAAGGATAATTATAAAGGGCATATCTTTTCCATAAATCGTTGATTAAAAATTGTAACATTTTTGTTAAAGTGATTAAAAAAACAAATAAGTAATAATAATAATAAATTACCAATTTCACGTTCTTCTGATGATTCTACATCTACAGAAATATCTATAGCTTCTAATGAGGCAGTATCTACAGATATGGTATCTTGCTCAACCATGTTTTCTGGTCGCCATCTTTTATAATATTCTTTACTGTCAAAGCTAGTAGCTACTTTGTATTTCAGAGCTCTCTACAAAAAACAACACAAGTTTTTTAAATTTGAATACTTGACAACCAAACACCTTAACAGCAAAAATTCCTTCATTTTTCTTCCTTAAAGAAAGAATAAATGTTTTTCTATAGCAAATATTTAGTTTAAAGCTAAAATAAGTAACTAAATAAATACAAAATTAAAATTTGAATATTCGACTCGGCTATCTAAAAACAAAAATTTCCTTTTCACAATTGTACACACGCACATAATATAATTAATGGTTTTACAAAAACGTTCAACATTTAGAAATTCGGATTCACATTAAAAAATTTACTTAAATACAAGAAAATGATAGATCAATATATAATTAATCACAGTGAACTTTTCAACAGAAAAATGTTCACAATTTAATAAATTATGACTAGATAGAAAAGCAAATACATAATAATTTATTCTGCTATAAAACTCATGTAATGAAATTAAAAAAAAAAATTACGAGTTGTACCGTACCAAGTTTGGTCGCTCCCTGGTGTTCTAATTTCACATTAGCTTCCAGTTTTTTTTGGCTTTCTTTGCTTTATGAGAGGATTTTAGCCTCCAACTCTTCTAGTTTCATATTCCATGCTGAGGAGTGCATAATAAGCACGAAACTGCAGTCCATGGATCGAAATAGCCGAGTTGGCGGTGTACTGCATGTTCCTGCCTTAGCCCTTGCTTAGAGACAGTTACTCACTGCTTTATATCTTTGCATAGTATTCATAAATTTAAAAAAAAATAGATACAGGTTCTATAGAAGCTTTATTACAGCTTTTAAAGCAAGAATAGTTTTTCTATTGATTTATAGTTCAGAAAAAGGTATCTACGAATGTTCAACCCACTCAAACATCAGACTTCTAACATTTTGGACATTTACTGAAGAATCTTCATATTTATCCGAAGACTGAGGAAATATATTTTGATTAATAAGAGTATACTACAATCGAACCAATAAATAAAGGAGTCATTGCTTAGTCGCGGGATCAAAGAAGTATTTCACGTTAAAAGATACTTCAAGTGATTTTGCGGTCGCGAAGTTAGACTATACAACTACATGTGCGTAATCTGCACAATATTCAAAAAGACATTGGTGTCAGATTGGTAGCCGAAAATTGAAGCAGTTGCTTTTGTTGGAATTTAGTTATACTTTTATCAAAGTAGAGCCACATAAGGAAAAAGAAAAAATACGTATTTTATACAAAGAATGTTTTAAAACAGAAAAGCTTCCTCTTATGTTGACTATACAGATTTAAGAAATTTCAATCAAAAAATTTTACAAAACACATGCATGAAGATAACATTTTAATATTACATACATTTTCACCTCCTTCAACTTCAGGTCTGTAAGGATAGTGGATATAGAATAGCTCATTCTTCACCATTTTCTTTCTCATTCTGCAAGGACCTAAAAAACACCAGTTGTTGCTGCATATAAAATTTATCAAGAGCAATTTCAGAATTTTGATTTCTGTGTTTTATTGTTTAAGGCTTAAACTCGTCAAGTTTTCAGCATTAGCACACACAGATTAAAATTTCAACACTCTACCAGAAAATACTTTTGAGCCCACAAATAAAAATTGTATAAAAATTTTTGCTCATCAAGCCCACAAATAAAATTTGTATAATAAAAATCAATCGGACATCAGTCAGTAATTTTATGCTGTAAACCAAACCAATTATACAATGTAAAACTTTCATGAGTAAACTTACTGTAAGACATAGCAGTCTGAAAAATGATTTGCGCTGTTTCTCAGATTAATTTGCAAGTTTAAATTGCTCACTGTCTCAAAACTGGAGTTTTAGATTTGATGCCTTTTCTCTGAGTGCTAATGAATGTGGCATACGCCAGAGAGCATATAACATAACTTTTCCCCTGAGCCATGAGGTCTATTTGACCCAGCAGTTAAATACTGCGTCCTCTTGAAGGTCCATGGATCAAACCCTGCCATGGATATGCAGAACTCACTCTGCTTCCATGTCTGTGCTCCACATATACAAACATGACTACTTATACACAATGACTAGCTATTTGCAACTAAAAATAGAGGTGACTAACTGGACAGTATACAGTTTTTAATAGAATTATGCTTCAAAATGGTTTCAATATTCCGTTGATAAATTTTACTCACCTTCAGTCATGTCAAGAGCCCACTTATCTAAACGTGAGCCAACTGGAGGACCCCATAAGGCACGTTCCCTGGTTAGTTCAGCTTCCGTTTGTAACCACTCATTAAAAACATACTTCTGCAAATACTGTTTACTCTGAAAGTTATAAAGCACAAAATAAGATTATAGTCAGTAAAATTCGCATACATTTATCATTCTGTACACACTCATCATAATGCAATACTTAGGGTTATGTGTTGAGAATTATCTTTCCCAAAACATAAAACAGTAGTTCGTTTTTGCAAAGATACAAAAAAAAAGGGGCAATTCTTCTTTTGAGGAATACTTTAAGAAACTAGGTCAAAAAAAAAAAAAAAAAAAGTGGATGGTTGTAAAGCAAATTGTATTTTGCCGTTTCATGGCTGATAATGCACCTGGAAAACTCTAAACTTGTTTCTTCTAATATTTTTTAATACACATTTATAACTTTAGATTTCAGTCGTAATTTCAAAAAAGATTGCATCAAACCACGATAAAAAATACTGAAATGCTAACTTATTTAATTAACATAAAACCTTTACTTTTAAAAATAGGATTAAATTATGCATAAAATAGGTGGCAGTTCATTAATTTCATTAAGAAACCAACACTCAATGAAGAACTAGCGTTTGCAAATATGTTAGGAAAAGTTTCAAAGAAATTGAAAATTGAAAACTTAAAAGTTGTATGTCGTAATAAAATGTTTCACTGGAAAATATCTAATACATACTTGCTGATATTGCTTGGACTGGAATTCTACTAGATCACGAACTACACAAACATGAGATGATGTGAAAAGTTCTAAATCCTAGAGGGGAGGAAAAAAATAAAAATAATTCAAAACTGATTTTTAGGATAAACTGTACCTAATTCTATTATATTTCCAATAATTTACCTTATAAGTAATATTGCTAACAGGAGTACGAAAAGGTTGATCCTTCTTTATTTTTCTGGAGGCAAGACGAGATAATCCACCAGTAACTTTCTGCAATTTCTGATCAAAAGCAAATGAAAAAAAAAAATGCCATTTCTGATTTTAAATGCTTGCTATGACTTTATAATATTTTATGAAACAAACTATGTTAATGTAGCTAAATAATAACCTAACTGTTTATTATGTGGCAACAAAGTTTCACAAAAAAAAATCATACATGGAAACAAAAATGAAATAAGAAAAGATCTTTAGAACTTGATAACAAAGATAAATTTAAGCAACCAATAACTAATTCTGGCTTAAATTTGATAAGCAGAAGCTTTGATACAGTGAATAAAAAACTTGATGTTCTCTGGACATTAAAAACAGTGTTGAGTATAAGGGTCAATTTTGTCACTGCTCTACTGATAACATTGCCCAGAGAGTTTTTAAAGCACATGTTTCAATTAATAGGTAAATCTAACTACTTTGCATAAAGACACTCACTCTAGTGAAGTGATACAGAGCAGATTGGTAGGAATAATGAGGAGAATTACTATTTATAAGAAGTTGTTTATTCAAACAACTTCTTGCTACAACTGTTAAATGAAATTTGATGCACTGTACGCAGCAAGATTTAACGCTTTAAAGCTTTTTACAGAAATTTATCGGCTAAAGTAAGTAACAGTCTGATTTCAAATAATAAACTATTATTTTGCTCTCTCTGGATGATCTGGATGCTGGAAGAATATGTTGCTTCAACTCTATAATATTTACATCTTTGCTTTTGATTGCATCACTGAAATCCATCTGATGTAGTGTAAAAGTAAAATACTTGGCAAGATCTCTAGAATACCCGCAAATCTTTGAGAAGTTTTCCTTTTTGGTAAACAATAAGTTAAAACCAAAACAGCAAGAACCCGCTTACAATGTGGACAGTCTAACGAATATGTGGTAAAATTCAGACTAAAGACTGGCCAAAATTGCTCGACATAACACCTTCATAAAATAGGTATATTTGCCTCAAATATTTGCCGTCTGTCAAGTAAACTTTATGAACGCAGAGCACCATTCGTAAGTGTCCAGGCTTAGAACCAGAGGCTCAGAGATTTAGTGAAATATGGACTGATTCAGTAGCTTCACTACAATACAATGTAAAACAATGAAGCTTTAAAGAAGACAAGAATCATATTAAAAGTAATATAAAAAATTCAATAAATAGAAAAAGATTTGCAGCAAAACTCAAATACTATTTTCACAAAATTTTTCACATCATAAATCTATGAAAAATTTTCCTCCTTTCATATGCTTTTTTTTATATGAATAGGAAACAAAGCAGAGAAAATAGCTAGATTTTTTAAATAAATATAATAAAGAACAGAAATTGAACTAACCGTTTGGAATTGAGATTGAAATTGCCAGGTTTCTTTTGTTGTATAGCCCTGCTTTCGTTCAGTTTCCAAATAATTATGCCAAACTTTGCACATAGGATCATGCAAAGTAGATCTCAATGCATCAAGGCTTGGCACTTTGGTGTTATGAATGGACATATAACTGCTGAATGGTACTTTGCAAACTTCTTCCAATGCCTAGTATAAATAAAAAGTAGTTATGAAGTGTTTACATTAAAGTTGAAATAAACTTAAATTAATTCTATTTTTTTTTTTTATATAACTTGAAAGCTTAACTATAACAAGTTGGTATTGAAAGATTTTGTTACATTCAAAACACATTGTGCTTTGTATTTTCAACTTGTTATGTTAATGGGCAAAAATACTTAGGAGTCCAAGGAATTAACTTTTTTCTTTTTAAATTAAAAACAGTTACTACCCATTACTTAAAACATTAATAAATATCTTATATCTTAAAAGTACCTTTAGCGTGCTCTTAGAATTGAATAATAATGGAACTAAATAATCAAGTAGTAAACTTTCTAAAATAAAGTTTCAGAAAAATATAACGAACAACCTCTAAAGTTATATAAGCTTTACAACAAAAATGTACAAACATATTTAGTTCAAGTTTTCACATTTAATTATCTTTTTTTAATGAAACAGTTCAGTTAATAACTATCAACTATACAAAATAACACAAACCTGTCTTCGGCACATATAAAGTTCTTCCCAAACTCTGTTAGCAGCATTAGAGATCAAGGAAGCAGCTTCTTGGGCAGATGTACGATGTTTACTTTCAGTTTGTTCAAAATTTACAGGTACATGCCACGTAGTGTGTTGATTAGAATTTGTGCTGATAACAGATTAAAGTACATAGTTAAAAAACAACCTTAAAAATATTTTTTTATAAAACTAGATACAAAAATAAAGTATTGAAGTAACAAAGGCAAATACAATTTCACAAAAATTTATGTCACTAGTGTTACCTAAATTGTGAACAAACTTAAAAATAAAAAAATAAAATTCTACTTTTATGTAATTTACATGCAGATACAGAAGGGATATGACCTCTCTTTCCCCCTTTAATTGACAAAGGTAGCTTGAAGCTGCATTGTGGACACATATATTTCAAAAAATTTGCCCCAAACCCTCTTTTTCTCTCCAAAAATATCTTCAAATATAATCAAAAGTTGCACATGGAGTTTCTTTGGAAATGTCCGATTTAGCTATACAAGTTGTTTTGGTATTTGATAAAATTTTTTAGTTATCAATATCCTTCATATTAGATACTAAATAATGCATATCTTAATTAACCAATGTTAAGGTACAGTAATTTCCTAGAATTATATTACATAGGATTCAATTCTTTTTTAGAGAATCCTGCTCTCAAGTGATCCCATTCATGTTTATTGATAAGCAAAGCACGACATCAATGATGATTTATTTTTTAAAAAAACTTCCACTCCTGTTTTATGGTTAGAAAATATTTAGGTCTACAACACTGATTAAGCAAGTGTGCTACCAAAAGGGTTGAGATTAAAAAAAAAAAAAAATAATAAAAAAAAAATAAAAAAATAAATAAAATAAACTGTATAAGAAATAATTACATACCATTGGCTAGGATCTTGAGTAAGTTGTAAAAGGCAGTAACATAAACAGCCAAAAAATTCATTTTCATGATTCAATGGTAAAAATACTATATTTTTATGAGCAGCAATTTTTTGCAAGCCTTCAAGCACGACCATTTGATCTATGGATAAATATTATCATGTTTCAATCTGGTACTATAAGCAAAAATACCTGATGCAATTTAATAAAACAAATGATAAAAGTATTTTTTAGCATCTTTATTGGCAATAAGTAAAATTGATTTTTAATATAGGTTAGTAAATAAGTTAGCAAACATCACTAGTTTAAACAATGTTAATATCTAAGTAAACTTGAAAAACAAATTAAAAGAACAAAATGCTTTTGAAACTTTCAAGAGCATCAATATCATGCAGTCTATGAGATCAAGTTACATTAAAGTACTTTTATCAACTATATACTTATAATTATTCAACATTTCTGGATAAAAATATACATGAAAAATATCAAAGTTCCAGTTAAATACCAGAAGCAAATAACTGAACGGGTCACATGTGAATTTTTATAATACAAATCTTATTAAGTAAGAAAACAAGCAAAATAAATTATTACGCTATGTAATTCAACATCCAAACAAAAGGAATGAAAATAGAAAAACTTCTTACAGTCAGAATAATCAGTATATCTAATTTCATGACTAAATGTTGGAACATATTGTTCAACTTGATTCTTAAATAAAAGAAATTCCTTAGAAACTAGAATAAAATAAATATAATCACTTTAAATCAGAAAACTTTTTGTTTTCTATTAAACATTTCATAAAAGTGCAAAGGTTTATCTACCAGGTGACAGCGTCAACATAATTAATTTATAGAGGAAGTTTTGGAGTATTTTTTTAATACTTCAATTTTAAAATAAGAAATCATAGGAATTTACCTAAACTTATACTTTAAATAATATAAAAAATAATTATATGACAGCAAAAACTTTTTTTTTTTTCACTTGCTTCCTTTTGGCTTTTGTAAACATTATAAACAATGATTTTTTTTTCATCTTGATTATCAAAACTAAAAATTGTTTAAATTTAAAACTTTAATAATCACACTACAATTACAAAAAAACATGCTTTTTTTCAAATGCTTCAGTACAAACTTTTATTGATATGTTAAGTTCATTTTGTTTTTATCATGCATTTTTGTAGATATATTTTAAATAATTTTAAAGATGTAGAATAACAAGATGCAAATTATTAAGGTGAAACAACACTAGTGAATTCATTGCTTTTGTTTCTTTTACATATTTATATCATTTCATAAAAGTGAACTGAAGATACTTCAAAGACCAGTAAATGTCATAAAGAAATAATTATAATAATGAAATTTACCAACAACATTCTCCATAGATCTAGACAACTGATACAGTATAGTTCGGTTCAGACTATGAAATATACTATCGTAAGCTATAGATGAACCTAGAAAATGAATAAAGCGACAATTAATTCCAAAGAACGCAATTTTCAAGTAATGAATAAAAAAGCAGTAAAATACCAACCTTTTCTTTTAGCTTGGGCAATTAGCTTTATTATAAAATCAAGCACTTTATGAGAATCTTTAGCAAAAACTCCTGAAAACAGAAATACCTTTAAGTAATTTTATTTTTGAGCTTTAACTCAAGCATAAAACCATAAAACATATTGTCGGCACCATGCTAAAATTACGAATGTGAAAATTGGCACTTTTCAGGAGAGCCAAAAAATTGTATATAATTTTTTCCCACCTGACGCGTTTGATTATTTTAAATTTTTAAATTTTATAGATATCTTTAAGTGTAAAACTATCTTTTGAAGGTATAATTTTAATTTTAATTATTTGTAAAATTCGAACTTGAAAAATGCGATTTTTAACATTTGTCATTTTAGCATGGTGCCAACAATATATGCATGTACGAGAAAGTACTTTGTGTCTTGAAAATAAAAATGATGATATTAGAAGAAAAATAAGACATGCCCCCCCCCCCTTTTAATTTTTCTTTTACCACACTAAATTAGTTCTCTTATATTTAGACAAAATGTTTAAAGCATTCTTCCTTTGACCAAGCAATATAAATAGTATTTAAAAAGCATAGTCCTCAGACTAAATTATTAAACTCAATGTAATTCGTTTCATGATCAAGTGCTTAATACTCAGTCAGGTAAGAAGTTCCATTTTATACTTATTTGGTAATATTTTTTCACAATGACAAGACACTGATATCAGACTGTAAAAAAGTATAGTATGAAACTTTTATGAAAACATTTTGACTGTTCACCACAGCAAAAATACTTGTTTGTTTTCATTAAGACAATGTAGTAACAAAAATTTCAGTTAGGAACATCGAACCATTTTTAAAGGTTAACATGATAAACCATCAAGAAGTTTCTTACAGAGAAAAAATCTTTTTATGCCTGAAAACAGAAAGACAAATTTTTAAATAGTGTTTAAGAGTTGAAATTTGATAAGAAGAGAAATCACGATTCCTATTAAAATTTTAAGTACAGTGAAACAGAAAAATGCATTAGAATTTATAATTCAAAATATAAATACCTTGCCATAATTTATCAACAAGACAACTAGTAAAATAGAAAACATTTGGCACAATATTGCTATAGCTTCCTCCACCGACAATGGGCATAGCAGCTTGTTCTCCCAATAAAACATCAGCAGCCAGCAAGTGGTCCATGACTAGAGATAAAATATCCATTTGAAACTCACACTGCTGATCATGGGTAGAATCAATGGGAATGGCCTACAAACGGGAAAAAAACACATACACGTGTAAATGGGTGGAAAAAAATATTATAAGAATTCGTTGGTTTTAAACAACTATCGATGTTATGTCATTTGCAAGACATTCAACACTATCAATTTTTTAAAATAATTATTACCTCAAAAAGGAGATCAATAACTGGAGCTTGTTTTGGACTAGGCTGTAATGAAAAACTATCAACAACAA
The DNA here is from genome assembly GCA_038373865.1 of Uloborus plumipes. Taxonomy (NCBI): domain Eukaryota; kingdom Metazoa; phylum Arthropoda; class Arachnida; order Araneae; family Uloboridae; genus Uloborus; species Uloborus plumipes. The sequence goes on from JAXGGA010004634.1 coordinate 14,264, forward strand.
TAACTCGTAGAAAATCCATAACATATTTTCTAGCACTATGCGTCGTCAATGAATCTCTTTCATAGTAGTTAGAACAGCTTTTTGATTGCAAGAAAACAAATTGTTGGTCACTGGAATAAGGCTAGAAAAGAATGTTCCATTAAATTGATTAGATGTTTAAAATTGCCAGATATTAAGAAAGCTAATAATAAAAAGTACTTGGAAGTATTTGCAGATACAGAATTAAATTCCATTGACATGAGTACAGTTAGAGTAAGTTCATTGGTAAAATACACAATGCTAAAACTTTAACTTCCTATTTGCTTTTAACAAGTCATGCTTTTTAAAAGCGATTTAAAGAGGAGGGGGAGGAGGGTATCAGATTTTTTTTTGCTTATTAATGGATCAACTTGCTTCGGGCATCCTCGGCCTATTTGAAAGATGGAAGGGCTACTAATTGGTCTAAGATAATTTAACGTTTTGATCACAAACATGAATAATGAATTTCAGATCACGTTTTTTTTTTCTCCCAACAACAATTTGAGTCAACTTGGACAAAAGCATAGATAATTAAAAACATTTATTAATTGTGCAATAACTGCTGTTATGTCACAATTTATCCTAATTAGAAATTTTAAACAAAGTATTTTTAATTCTTTAAAATTCAAGAAATCAGTTAGGCTAAAGAATCTGATGTTCAATAAAAATAAATAGCCACATAAAAATAAATAAATGAAAATAGAATTATTTTATACAAAAACCAACAAGTTTTTATTTTACTTATGCAATTAAAACCAGTTTGAATATCTATTTTTTAGTTTTAACATACCACAACATTAAAATTTATCTGAAATATAGGTAACTATTTTAAAGAATATTAAAAAGCTTTTGAATGCACATTAGCCCACTCTTTTTCATTCCTTTGACTTATTTAAGTGATAAGCAGCATTTTTTAGAATTTCCACCTTTGAGCAGTTTTCTTCTCAGGTAAAAACTGATAAAGTCTTCTGATCTATTATATATTTAACAAAATACATACTAAGTTCATTATTTTACATTATATACATATGTTTGGGTAAGTAAGCTTAATTTCTAGCATGCAAAATTTCAAACCATATCACAACAATGAAGCTTTTAACAGGGTTCAGGCTAAGGAAAATTCCAAGGTGGGATTTCATAGATTGTTAAGAGGGATTTGAATGAGAACGGTAAGTAAATGGACTATTTTTAGTGAGTTTTAGCAAAATACTGCTAGAATCAAGCAATATTTGCATCTGATTTATCTAATGCTAACCCTGTTTAATCATTAAATAAGACGACAAATGCAAAATATGAATATATAATGAATGCAATCTTGAATAACACAAATATTAAACAGTTTACCTGATAATCTTCCAATGGAGAGTTTACCATATTGTCGTGATCTATTGTAGGAACATTAGGCGGAAAAAGAATAGCGACTAGAGCAGTAATGACTTCTTGAGTCATGCAAATAGTAATGAAGTCAGATCGATTATGGTACAGGGATATAAAAAAATGCAAAATTGTAACTGGATATTCTAATATTTCTTCATCCTGATCTCCAATCTGAAACAAAAGAAAAATTTATGTCATATAATGATTTTAGATGAAATCAGACTAGACTTAATAACATAACTAATAAAAGTGTTTGAAAACATGCAGGAGAACAATATCAGATATACAGGCTCTCAACGATTGTAAGAGTTTTTTGCATAAATATTAAAATCGATTTAGACATATACTAGTTTCAATGTATTGTAAAAGCATTTAAAAGATTTAAAATAAAACTATTCGTGTCAATACATTTCAATGTGAACATCTCAGAGAACTGGAAGAATATCAAGATAGCATTTAGTCTAGAACTTTATACTTTATGTTCGCAAGCTTTGAGCTGCCGCTTTTAGAACACGTCTGCTCTAGATGTTTTCTGTTGAGAGCACGAAAAGGACAAAGTAGATATGACACTAGTTGAAGACATTGAAGCACCCTATGTCAGGATCACATACACTGTATCTAACGTGCTAACCAAAGCGTTGGACAATATTTGGTGAGAATTAGAATGCTGCATCGAGGCTCTGTGAACATAGTAGAGTGCTCCACTTCCTATGAGTTTAACATTCCGTTCATCCAAGTAAGGTTAGAAACTACTTTACAGCATAACTAATAAGTATATTTCAAAAAAATTTCTTCCTAATAATAGTAATAAAAATTGAGAAATTTTTACTTACTGCATGAATTATTGTGCGAATCATTGCTAAAACAACTACAGCAGCTTCTTGACATATTTCTCCTCTAGGAATTATCTGATTACTGGGTACTTGTCCAGTTGGTGCACCAAAAAGATATGACCACACATCATCCATAGTCAACTAAATTTAATTTAAAGGAAAAAAAAAACTATCATAAGATTTCTACAAAAAAAAAAAAAAAAACAGTAAGATTTAAGCAACTATTACTTAAATGATTGCTTAACTAATTCAACAGTGTTATATGTAAATTCTAATAAAAATAACTGCTTAATATTTTACAAAAAGATGGCTTAAATTTTTCGTTACATTTTTCGAAATATTCTGAATTAACTCTGCTACTATTTTCTTTTAAAAAATATTGCATAAGACACAATTCTTAGGATATAGAGAATCTGCTTTACAAATACTACACTTGGGGCAAATCTAACCAGGCAGTATACGTAATACTGTGATTGGGGTTTGTGTAACCTTCGCAATGCTACCAAGTTAGATTATCTTCAGCAGTAGAAATAAAACATCATTTACAAGATGATTTATAAATTCTTTTTACATACTTACTCTCACATTCAAAGGCAAAGGCGAAGGAACCAGACCCAGCAAAACAGATAATAACAAAAAATATGCTTCTGTAATTTCAGTATGATGCACCATTAAATACTGCAAATGCTGAAAGCCAGGCACATGGCATGCTTCTTCTGTGACATCAACACTCCCAAATGATTTTGGATTAGACCCACTAACATTAAAACCTGATAATAAGATAAATATTCTCTATAACTCTCAGAAATTTATTGAATACGGTTTTAAGAGTATCAATAATTTAACTAAAATTACAAAGAAAAAAAAAAGAAAATACATAAATACACAGCATAAATGCAAAACAAAATAATTGTTTGTATACACTATCAAACTGTTTTAAAAACTAAACAAAGTGAAAACTAAATAAAACAAGAATTCTACCTAAAGAGTTCTTCACTAGTTTTTAAAAACAATGTAAAAAATTTTTTTTTCACTAATATTCTAAAGAAAGCATTACCAACATCAATTTTCATACAAAGCAAATATGGCATTGAAAAAAAAAGTTCTACAAGTAGTTGATATCCTCATTGCCCTTGTTTGTCACATTATTAAAAATACTGCACTTGTATCACCATCTGGTGATACAATTTCAAATTTTGATAATTTTGAGGTAATTTTTATATAATCCTTATTGCGTACATGAATGTAATAAGCATAATATATAAAGCATTTTGAAAACGAATGATTTGTAGTGACCCTGTACTCTGATTATGCCAGTTATAAACAGGAGTTCTATATTATAGGATTGTATTTCCTGTAGCAGGGTAACTAGCAATTTACACCAATTTGCCGATACTATGTAGTAGTGCACCAAATATTACTTTAGGATATATTATTTAGTTGCAAGGAATGCAAAATTTGGTATGAAATGCATAACTATTATGCTATTAAAATTTATTAATTGGATAATTTTAGAAACTCAACAGTTACTAAGTTGATACAAACCTAATACAACATCCATTCGGCTATTCAACACAGCATCAGTTTCAGCCAGCCAACCTCCATTAGCAGATGACTCTCGAAATAACTGCAACAAATGCTGATGACTCAAAAGTAATGCTAGGATATTTAAACCCCAAATAACAGTACTTTGATGCAAGTGTTCTTGAAGAAAAAGAAGAATCCAGTCAAACCCCAGGCATTTGACAACAGCTTCACAAAATCTTTAAAGAAAAATGATATTTGTGAAAAATAAAAAAAAGAAAAAGTATCATTGTTTTTTTAAGAAATTTGTGTAAAGAGAGTTGTTAATTAATTTTAATTATAATTCCATCGAATAAAATTCAGAAAATTCATGAGTAAAATTGAAAAAAGAAAAACTTCCTTGTATGCTTAGTAAATAATCTTTTTTTTTTTTGCAACCAAAATTAAATGTATGCACATGTTAGGATATATTCTTCTTTGATTTAATTTAATGAATATTTATTTATTTTTTCAATGAACTTTTAAACATTTTCCTATGGCTCTAACTAAGTACAATATAAAGCTGCTTGCAGAAGAAAGATGTCTCGCTATATGCGTTATGATGAAGAAATGCAGCACTTGCGGAATTTATTAAATGATGTTTCCATTGATGATGAATCCATATGTGAGTCAGATGATGAAGTATGTGATGAATTAAACAGAAGTGACCACGATACAGATTCAGAAAATGATGAATCGCAAAGCGAAAATGAGGACACTTCCTTGGATTTGAGCGACCTTTAAGTCGGAAGAGATGGAGAAACTAAATGGACGAAGAATAAATATCGGCCGAATAAACAAGTTTCGGCAAAAAATATTGTAGTTAAATTACCTGGAAATACAAGAGAAGCCGAAAATGTAAGAACTTCTGAAGAAGCTTGGTCTGTTCTTTTCAATGATGATTTGATTAGAGTCCTGGCACGAACATTTATATAGATAAAATTAAACAAAATAATTATCGAGAGAGAGAGAGATGCAAACAAAACGAATGAAAAGGAAAAGGAAATAAAAGCATTCATAGGCTTGTTAAAAATGGGCGGATTACTTAAGTCATCTCACGTAAATCTGAGATATATTAAATTATTTTTTCGATGTAAATCATGTATGTAAATGCTTAAAGAAATGTGATTTTACTTTTTCAAAATTTAGTGATGAAAAATCCCTTTAACAGTAGATTTAAAAAATAATAATTTTTTGGGGTGTTAAACACCCCTTGCGCGTTCTCGAGTGCGGATTATTTGGCGCGCGCCGACGGGTTAAGAATTACAAATATACACATTCAGATATTATAACAAAATGCTTTAGAATAAACTTGGGACAGTAAATATACCCCAGCAGAATGAAGTACTCTTACAGCAAAAAAAGAGAAAGGGCTAAACAGAGTCAAGCACTGCAACCAGGTCTACTGTGCAATATTCTTATGAGATAGACTAATTCAGTTCAGGTTGCAATTTAAGTGGGAAATTTTTCGTTAATAAAGAAATTTATTCTTACTGATAGTTTGTAACACCAGATTTTGTAAACATAGAATACAGCAAGCCAAGGCAATGATTTCTTAGCAATATATTTTGATTGGTTTTGGCATCAACAAATTCTTTTTTTTCTGGAAGAAAACAATTAACATTCCTTACAACAGAACACAAATACAAAGGTTAGTGTTAAATACAACTATAACACAAAAAATTTAAACATTATGAATACATAGAGTTACAAAACTAGAAAAGGTCAAAAATCATAGTTTGGACATAGTTTTAAAAAGTTGTCTAAAGGTAATATATCAAAACTGATAAACTATGGACCTTGTTTAGAAACATTTGCCAAGGCACATTTTATGAAATTTTAACTATTTTTGAACGAGAGATTTAAGTTTTGGAAAATTATTCATTTTTTCAGAAAAAAAAGCTCATAGATAAATTAAACTAAAAATCATAAATGTGGGGCACATATTGGCCCAGTATGATAACCATACAAATATGACATAATGAAAAATTCTAACATTTGTAGAAATTGTTTTTATATTAATACTTTTGTGAGAGGCACAAATATGTGCAAGGTTGATTTTAATAGTCTCGGTGAAACAAAGCCCAAATGACAACTAGCTAAACAAATTAAATTTGTTTTTCAGTTCTTGGAATAATACAGATAATGTTATGTGGTAATTATTAAAATACAAAAGCATTATAATGCAATTATATGTTTCTTCATTTCACACTTCATATTTAGTACAAGAAAAATAATTTAACAAAATAAATTTAAAAATTTACCTGAGTTTAAAAGAGCATTGTTAATGTTTCCTTTTAAAATTATTTCTTTTTCTTTAACAGTAGAAACTGGAATGGTAGAAGCAATGAATTGCCCAAAACTGTAAAAACAGAATTTGTATTTCAGTGAAGTTTCTCCTCTTTTTGGACATAAAAAAAACCTTTTATTAATTTTCAAATCAAAATTTATTTTCTTTTATATTTAAACTCTTGGTACGGGTGAAATATTCATGCTTTTAGAATGATTTGCCTAATCATTATGCAAAAAGTAATAAGTAGTCATAAAAAGAACAACAACTGAGTGAAATTTTGCAGCATTATAGATATTTAAAATAAACCTTAGAATCTTCAAAGAACTAGATGATACATAAATAAATTGTTTTGTTATATTTCATAAATAGAATCAAAGTGAAAAAATCTTGAAATGATTCAAATATTGCTGTGCTGCTGGGAAGGAAAGTATCATTAGCGAACTTTTAGAGGATTGCCACCACATATAAAAAAACAAGCCAATAAAAATGTTTTAAGATAGAAGCAGGCTGGCAGGCCAGTAATTTTCCAACGCATATGGTTAACCTGCTATGAGCCTTCACAATTACAACCCTTAATTACATAACTAACAAATTTTAAGGATTTTACTATAAATATTTATAAGTTCACATGTATTAACACACAACCAGTATATAGTCTTTTGGGTAGCACTAAAAATATTTTTGGGATGAGGGGATTTTGTTTCATACGAATCTATTTATTTACCATACACAAAAATACATAAATGCATACAATGATGGATAAGAACACTTTGAGGCAAAAAGTTTAGAGGCATGGTGTCCTCACCATTAGCAACTAGGCTGTTTTATGTATTTTGACAATACAAGAAGCCAATAAAAAATATTTGGAAAAAATGAAAAGAATTAAGTAGAGAATTAGATTTAAAGAACACACATGCATAAAATGTAATGAAATAAAATATTAATGCAGTACCATCTGATATCTCCATTCCTATTTGTATCTTTCAACAAAAGGCAAATTAAGCGGCACAGAATTCGACAGGTCGAAGACGATAGCTGCAGTTGTTTAAGAACTTGCAAAAGTCGATTTACCATGTTCAGATCACGTAAGATTTTTAAATTTGATCTGTGTTCACTGAAATAACAAAGATATAGATTGTTTTGTTCAGTCCATTATATAAAGAACTAAATATGTGTTGGATGACACAATATTTTTTGCATTAAACAAAATTAAATGAAAAAGTAACATTAATCAACAAAGCATCACACGTTTTCTAGCTTAAATTTTTACCTAGATTCAGCCACAAGCTCACAAAAATGTTCGTATAATGACTTTTGTAGATCTCCAGGTGATTCTTGCCAAACCTATTGCAAATATTGAGCGTTAGAGCTTTTTCACATTACATTAATTTATCATTTGACGAGCAACAAAGCAAAATACATGGCACAAGATTCAAACATTTGAATATTTTCAGAATGTTGATGAAAATTCTCTCTATTCACTCCTTATTTTTGAACCAATAAGATGTTAATCTTTTAGTATAGATCAGGGTTGCCAGATTTAAGAACTGCAAATACGGGACAGGCGGCTGGGGGGGGGGGGGGAATGAAGTCTAAAAATTCTAATTTTTACAACCTTGACTTTAACATCAAACATTTCTAAAAAAAAGGAGGAAAAAATACACAATGAGCATATGAATAAAAACTACATTTTTTTAGTTATTTTACATAGTTTTTTTTTTTCATGAATATTAGTGGGAAAGGTTTTAGCTCTAAATATTGTGAAAGTTCGTGTTTCTCAACAACTAACGACTTTTTTCCTGACGCAGGCCCGTCATTTTAAATTTTGTCAAGTGGGCAAAAGGTATATATTCAATGTAAATTATACCAAATAACAGTCAAAAATGCATCCAGTTTTATGTAAATGCATTAATTTCTCAAAACCAAGGCGAAAATTGCCCCCTCTCCCATTCTTGATCCCTCAAATGACTAGCCTGTCTTGCCGTGGAAGATATAATAGTCGTTTCTAGTGATGACTTATGTTTAATATGCACTCTTTCAAAGGGAAAAATTTAATACGTGCGGACTAATTTTTACGACACAAAAATTTTGATTACAATTGAGCAGACATAGAATTAAACATGAAATTAACCTAAAATAAATAAAAATTTAGTATCCAATATCCCAGCATAATGTTGGCAAATTCTTTCTTAAATCATTTCTGCTCCTCGGTTTTACTGCTGTAATAATTCTTTTAAAGTTTTAATGTGTCTTTATGCTTGAATAAAACTCATTGCAATTTATATTTGAGTCGTTCATTGTAAAAAGTGTGTATCTTCATATTTTTAAAATACGTATTTGCTTGCTAAATGGAATTGCATTTAGTTACATCTTTCAGTTTAAGAGCGAAGCAAAGCACATTTCAAAAGATAACTATCCAGTGATAAATAGTAGTTGAACACTTACATTTCTTTCATAAGAAAATATTTCAGAAGGACTTTATATAATAAGGCACAGTAAAATCATTTACAAAGAGCTACACCACTTTTAAAATTAGCTTTGCTGAATGAATTGTCACAATTTCTGCTCTAACTGAACATAAGACTAACATTACGCTTTGGAGTAGACAAATATTATGATTCAATCGATTTTCTTATCACTCTATTTCATTTTTTGTTTACTTTATTTTTTCTCAAACTAATGTCTCGTTTGGTAAAATGTTGCTTCTAGCTAGAATACGGGACTTTAGCCGTCCCGTATCAATGCTCCCCGGGACGCGGGACAGTTTTTCAAAAAACGGGACTGTCCCTTGAAATCCGGGACGTCTGGCAACCCTGGTATAGATACAAGATATGTTAAAAAGCACTGATTTTCACTAAAATCAATGATTTCCCCTTTTTAAAAATAAATGATCACTTTTAGCAGCAGGTGCAGAGTTCTTAAGATAAATAACGCAAAAGCTGTTAAAACAAGTTGTACAGTATTTACTGAACAGAAACAAATGGCTGAAAATATAACAATAACATAAGCATCTTTATTTACCAAAATAGCTTTCTTTTTTCCCTCATCAGACTTCTTTCTACACTGAGATTCTTTTTTGAAGGTCTCAGACATTTATGAATTTAAAACACAATTTTTGAATAGCATAGTTTCTAACGTTGTACTTGTTTTAACACCAGCAATAAATTGTATCTACTTTTTATCTGTACAATACTTCGTTCACAAACATGCATTGAATCTCTTGCCAAATTTAATTGTTCAACAAATTAAAAATTCATATTCAAAGAAGTAAAAGGTTGTAGTTAAATGCAGTAGTAATCAGCACAAGCAATTTTTTTTTTTTTTTTTGAGTTCGGGCAATTTGGCCTGTACGAAAACATGAATAAGGCAAGACAATTATAAGTCATTTCAAAGCAGTAGAGTAAGACTTACTGACAATGTAAAATAAATCTTACAGCACAACTGGGCGTAAAATTAGCACAAACGAACTAGTAATGAAATCTGAATAAAATCTTACATCAAGGTCACAAAGGAGATCCTCAAAAGCAGAAACATTTGGGATAGATGTGTTTTCTCGGCCGCTATCAACTGTACCAACCAGAGAAAAAGTTAAGTGAAGAATGTGGCTGTTTAATAAGCTTCTTTTCTTCTTAAAAAGCATAGCTAGCGTCTATAAGAGAGAAAGTCATTACAAACGCAGTGATAAAAACAAATACTTGCTGAAATAAATTTTTAAATCACAAAAATGAAATTCAAAATGAAAAGTTACATTTAAAATGTAACACTTAAAGGTGGAGCATCTATTTACACATTCTGCTTTGCATTAGCAAAACTAAGTAAAAACATTTTTAAAAAATCTCAGTAGAGTCATTCAAGGTATCTTTGAGTCAGCCAAATAACATTGCATCTTACTTCATATTTTTTACAGTATAGTACAATTTTAATTTATAAAAAACTCAAATTTTATTTTGTGATCTCTCCAGAAGAATGCATCACTGGGACTTCATATTTTTAGCTTATTTGACTAACAAATAAAAAAGTTAAGTGACACACAGTTATTTGGACTAGCTAAATGAATATACACAAAGCAACAAAAAAATAATAGAACATTAAAAACAGTACTAATTTTTGTAATTTGAAGCTTTACAGTAAGAAAAAATAATGAATTTGAAAAGAGAAAGAGTGACAAAAACTGAGTTATAAGCATTTATTTAAAAAGCTAATTGTGATACTTCACATGTTTTTTTTATTTTTGGTTAACCCATGTTTTCTCAAGTGTTGCCTTACTTTTTTCCCCATTTTATAAAAAAGTCGTTTTCCTCCATTTTTCCTCCTTCGCCACTTTGTTGGTAGATCTTTTGCAGCTTCTCGCTAGTCGAAATGTTTTTACTATGTTGGGGAAGCCAGCCGCTGATTGGCTGAGTGTTCCGAGCAACGACACCCGAATGATTCCGAATGGCTATTCGGGTGCTGTTGACTGCATGCGAGAAGGAGGAATGCCGTTCGGGAGTTATCGAGGGCAGACTGGGAAGGACCGTGGCTACGACCAGAAGAACGTGGAGGAGCTCCATGAAAAATCGACCCTTACATAAAATGACTCTTACATAAAAAGGGAGGAAAACTGTTTGGTGATGAAGGGTTCATAAAGTGAAACCAGGGAGTGAAATGTAGCAGGAAAATACTGGGATGTCTCCATTATGGAGGAAGGAAAAACCAAAAGTTTTCCAAAACCGCTCGCCCCCCATGTGCTTGTTTTTTTTTTAAATCTAACAGCCGGGTAGACATACCAAGATGGTCAACACAAGTTTGAGGAGGACGACTGTTTCCCTGACTCCCACGAACTCAAGCAAAACTAATTTGTGATCCTTTATATTTTTTGGTCTAGAGTAAAATTTGGTGATGCTCGGATGAGCCATTTTTATGTGACATATATACCACCAGTTTTCCAAATAAAAGGGATGGACTCAAAAATAGTTTGATCTTTTCTTGTGCCACTACACACCATGCCAAATGGGGTAAGTCATCTTTTAATTAAACCTTTTTTTGAATTCACAGCCACAGCAAAACCATGTTCTAACTTGGTGTTATTGCAGGACACAGTCAACGCATTATAGAACATCGCCTAACGATCTTTTGGCCGATTGTTTTACAAATTTACGGGGGGTTCCCTTGTTTAATGGCCTTGCCTTTTTTGAATAGCCCCAACCATACACAGGGGTCATAGCAGGAAAAAAAATATATAGGAGTTTCCAGGAATAAATATAGGAGCTTCAAAAATATATGTAAAGGAGTTTCAAAGAAAAGATACAAGATACGTAGCGAATTATATCTGAATTTCGATATATAGAATATTAATATGTTTTGCAACACACGTTTAAAAAAAAAAGCACCATTCTCAGTAGGATTCTACATTGCATAAAATTATAGTAATGTGAAGAGTAACAGATGTGAGAACATAAGAATTTCCACACATACAAAAAATAGTGAACTTTATATTTTCCCTTAATGTGTAATATATGGTATATCTATGTGGGCAATAGTCAATACATGTGTATATATATATATATATATATATATATATATATATATATCATGTAACAAGCTTTTCCTTCTTTTGCTAAAAAGAATTAACAGATTACTTCTATCTTTAAATATCAAAAAAATAAAAAAACCATTTCTTATTACATTTTCTAAGAAAAGCATTGCATACTTTAACGTACATAAAATTTATTTTTCATTTCTTTCAAATTTTTCTAGAGGACCCTGTAACTGAAATCCAAGATTATATGAAGACAAAGTTAAATTTTTTTAAAAACTTTACAGCGGTCATCTTCCATTTAGCATGTTATACTATTAAAATTACACATTCATAAAAAGAAGCATTTATTGATACATTAAAAATAAGTTAAAAGTTGCACATGTAACATCAATTTTCATAAAAAGGCTAAACAGAAGTTTAGTACACATGCCAACATTACAGATGCAAAAATACTATTTTTTAATTCTTTTCCTTAAAGCCAGTTTAACTTTTGTCAGTTCTTCCCTCTTTACTTTTTTTCTACGTCAGTTTTTCCCTCCTGCCTAAGCAAGGGCTAAGGCAGGAACATGCAATACACTGCCAACTCGGCTATTTCGATCCATGGACTGCAGTTTCGTGCTTATTATGCACTCATCAGCATGGAATACGAAAGTAGCCGAGTTGGAGGCAAAAATCTCTTATAGAGCAAAGATAGTCAAAAAAACTGGTAGCTAATGTGAAATTAGAATACCAGCGAGCGACAGCATTTGGTACGGTACAACTCGTAAATTTTAAGGCAGAGCTCGGGTATAAAGCAGTGAGTAACCTTCCCTAAGCATAAGCAATTGAGCTAAATCGGAATTAATCTGCAAAATATTATGAGGAGGAAAGTAGTTTTTGCATTTTTGGGCGGCATCTAACAACTGTTGAAAAAAATATAGGAGTTATAAATAAAATATAGGAGTAGGTAAGAAATATAGGAGAATATCTGACAAACTGAGAAAATATAGGAAATATAGGAGATATAGGAGGACTATGAGGCTTGCATACACAACACTTATCAATAATTTACACATAAACAGAAGTTATAAATAAAGGAACAATAAAAAAAAAGAACAATAACAATTGAAATGTAGAAAATATCGAAAATATTACTTGAAAGATAAAAATGAATTTCAATCATAATTTATAATTTATGGACCTGATATCTTTTCATTCTGTCCATTTCCTGTTGAGCAGCTCGATTACTTTTCACTACACACACCAGAGCCTTAACAGCAGCATAGAGGCCTTCAACATCCTTTGCCATTGCAATAAGACCAAGCAAAGTAGCTGTGCCCCCAACATTATCAATTGTTAATGATACAGGATGAGGGACAAAAGTTCTAGCACCTAAATAGAAGAAAGATCATATAAACAAGATAAGTAAAATTGAAACTCCATTTATAATCTGTGGTCTAGCTCTATTCAAGCTATAAATGTATGGCTGCAATCTTCGCTATCTCAATTTTCAAGAACAGGATGGCAAAATTTTATTCATTTGATCTATTGTCATTTAAATGCTATTTCAAACTTTTTCAACAAGATGTAAGTGTATTTAGTACTATTTAAAAACAAGCATATTATTTTAGTATTGCTATGGTTTCTTAGTAAAATAAGTAATTTTTGAAAGTTTTGTGTATACTTTTAGCAACAATGCTTTTTTTTTTTCGCAAAGTACAAGTCAATTTTTGATATTGTGATACTAAATCTTGATAAACAATGAAGGTTGGTTGTTGGATACATACAAATCAAAGCTTAAAATATTTTGTTGAAAGAATAGCTGGATGGAGAGAGTACATACATTTGCAGCAGGAAAAAAATGTAATAATGCATATAATTTTTTTTGCCAAATTTTAAAAGGTGCACGTCTCAAACAATTTTTTTCTGGTGAATTTTGTTTAGATTGCTAACAATCTGTCATACATTGCTAATACTAATCAATATTCAAATAATATATTTATCACAGACAAAACCAGTTTAAATATGTCTAACAGGAAACATGTCTAAAATTTAATAAGATGCTTACTGGTAATCAATTATACACTGCTCGACATTGAAAATGCAACACCAAGAAGGAGTGGTCAGAAATTCATGCAAATTTTACCGTAGACGAACGTCACTGAGTTATGCAAATGATATGAAATGCACAGCTCTCCGACGCACTTGAAGTAAGATATAAGAGAATGAAGTTGAAAAGTGGGCTATGTTCATGTTGGTTTTTCTGACAGGCTAACTATCGGAGAAATTTGGTTTTTGTATCGAAGGATACGTGTGATAGGAGGAAATGGCACGCCGTCCTCAACGAAGACACTTTCAGCATATAGACGACTTTACAAGGGGTATGGTGATCGGACTGAGAAGGGGAGGTTGGTCCATACGTCAAATTGCAGCTCATACCCACATGGATGCAAGCACTGTGCATCGGCTGTGTCGGAGATGGTTGGAAAGAGGAAATGTAGCCATATTGAGGGGTGCAGGTGCAGCCAGAGTGATGTCAGACTGCTTAGATTGATGGATTCACGACAAGCTGTGGCGGACCCGCAAGTCACTTGTACGTCGATTCTGCAGCACATGCAAGGTACCCTGGATGTTCCTGTGTCGACCAGAACTATTTCCCGTCGACTGGTTGCACGTGGCCTGCAATCACGGGCCCGCTAAGAAGACTGCCATTGACCTACCTCACAGCACAGACTCCAACGTTTGGAATGGCGCCGGACCAGAGCGACGTGGATGGCAGAATGGCAAACCGTAGTGTTCTCAGATGAATCCCACTTCTGTTTGTCCAGCGATAGTCATCGCATACGTGTGTGGCGTCGACGTGGAGAAAGATCGAATCCGGCAGGTAACTGTGGAACGCCCCACAGCGCGACAACGTGGCATAATGGTTTGGGGCGCTATTGCATACAATTCCGTTCTCTAGTTCGTATTCGGGGCACTATGACGGCCCAACGATATGTAGATAATGTACTGCGGCCGGTGGCAATCCCCTACCTTCAGGGTCTGCCAAATGCAATTTTTCAACAGGATAACGCCCGGCCTCACAGTGCTCGAATCAGCCAACATGCTCTACGAGGTGTACAGATGCTTTCCTGGCCACCATACTCTCCTGACTTGTCACCAATCGAACATGTGTGGGACGTGATTGGACGCCGTTTGCAGAACCTGTCACTGCCTCGTTCAGAGGACGAACTGTGGCAAATGGTCGAAAAGGAATGGAGTGCCATCCCTCAGGACACCATCCGCAGACTTATTGACTCCATGCCTAGACGTGTTTCTTCATGCATCGCTGTCCGCGGTGGTCCTACTTCTTACTGAGCCGACGCCGTCCTCGCTCTAAATTTTGCTTATTTATTTTGAAATAAATATCACTTATTGTTCCATGCTGTCTCTGTCTTCTTACCAAATTTCATCAATTTGTGACCACTCCTTCTTGGTGTTGCATTTTCAATGTCGAGCAGTGTACATGAAATTGCACTAAAATATGGTACATTGTTAAAAATTAACAGCCATTTAATCTTGCTTTGATAAACTTAAATCATTAAAAGAAATTTGCTAATTTCTCATAGTTGTTTCTATAAAAAATCAAAGCTTCAGGTACCCATAAAAGTAGTTCTTTTGCTTACAAAAAAAAAAAAAAATCTAAAACTTATCAATAAACAAGATTTGTGTTCTTTACCAAGGTAACCAACAAGAATTCCACCCAAACAACGTGCAGGTCCACTAAGATGTCCACCAGAGTTGTGCAAAATGTGAATTGGGGTAGCATTTTCATGTGAAGACATGCCCAGCTAAAATCAAAAAAGCCTTTAATCAACAATAAATTATTTCATAGATTTGGAAGAAAAATAAAGAGATGCTTTTTTCAATTTAATGTTTCACTTTTAAAATGTTGAATACAAATCCAGAAGTTGACCACATATGGACGGCAAAATTCAGACAATCTTTATAAATGTCTAAAATTTGAACTACAGATAATTCTTGTACTCATGGGATTAACTTTTTGAGAAACTTAAGAGTTTTGTACCAAGGAACAATGTTTGAAAGAAGAGTAAAAACTTTTATTAACAGAACCTAAGGTTGCTATCACATATGATAGCCTAACAGTCAAAGTGTTAAACCTTTCCTTCTAATTTTTGACTTTCAAAATACATCAACATGTATATTTTTTTATTTGCCTATGTACTATCAGCACACTTCAATGCTTTTTTTTCAGTACCATTTAGTAACACATACATTAAGCATAAAATTAAACACAATTTAATAGCTATTGCAGAAGTTTAATTACTTCACTTCTTTTAAATTGGTTACAACATGTTTGAAAATTGCTGATCTCGTTTAGTTTAACAGTTAAATTTGAAAATTCATAATCAAGTAAACCAGGGGTGCCCACAGGGGGGGGGAGGGGTTAAGGCGCAAGTTGCGCCATCAAAAAAAATTTTTTTTTTGGGGGGGGGGGATTTTTTATACTAATTTATTTATTTATTTAAATTATTTATTAATTATTTTTTTTATTCAAGTTATTCATTTTTTTAAATTTAATTTTTTTCTTTTATTTCTTTATTATTACTTTTTATTCATTTATTTATTTATTTTGGGTGTGTGTGAGCGCTTGGAATGTCTTGAAGGAAAAAAAAAATGATTCTTTTCTATGCATAATTAGTACTTTCAAAAAATTAATAATATGTAAAAAAATAGTTATAATTAAAAAAAAAAATAAATAATATTAAAAAATAAATAAATAATATTAAAAAAATAAATAAACAATATTTAAAAAAATAAATAAAATAAAAAAGAGGGGTAAAAATAAAAATATAAGTTTGTGAAAAGGATTTGGGGGGGGGGGGGGGAATTTGCGCCATTGAGCTTGGGGGGGGGGGATGGGCACCCCTGAAGAAAACAAAGCTTTTAAATCTTATTTTTCAGGCAACAGATAAAAATCAGCATAAATCATAACAGAAATTCAATTCTAACAATAGATATAGAGCAAATGATAAGGCTAAACATACCATTTTGGCAATGGATCTACAGTCTGCCTTACTATACACCCTTCGAATTTTGGCAAGAGTCATCACAGATACAGCAGCAGCATTGATACCAAAGACAATCTTCTCCTCTGCTACAAGGGGTTGATGAACTTCATTTCCTAGAAGGCAATGCAGAAAGATACCTAAATATTATTTCACACTAAATAATTTGATTTATTGCACAAAATTAACTGACAAACTTTGACTTGTGTAATGTATTGATAAACAAAGTTATTGTCAAATAAATGAGAAAATAATAATGTAGTGTATTAAAATTTAAGGAAAAATTAATTATATAGCCAGAATATGAAGAATAATCATATGATCAAATCCAGTACTCATATGGAGTGATTATAAATTGTTTTTACAAATTAAGAGGGCAGATAGTTCCCATACCAGATGACCAATAATTGCCTAGGAGCTGAAAGGCAGAAAGGAATATTAGAATTCCAAAATGACTTGTAATAGTGTTAAGAACCAGAATTTACGATACCAAAAGTTATAAAATCAGATGGATTGTATCCTCTCGAAGATTCCGTGTGTCGTGTTAATTTTGTTACTGCAACAACAGTTTCCGATATGAGATCTTCAGCTGAAATCACAGCCCCCTCGTGTACTAAGTAAACCCTTGATAGTTTTAAGAGGTATGCTATCAAGGTAAGTACAAAATACAGTCAGAGGCCATTACTAGAACTGCTTCATTTCACAAGATTTGTTTCTCTCAAAATGGAGTGAAACTCTTTGTTCCTATATAAATTGGTATGTAGATGGATACTTTCACCCCTCTTAATTTGTAAAAACCATCTAGAATTGTCCCATATAAAAATGATTCAAGCTATTTACTATATAACTAAAATAGATAATAGTAAATAAATTTAAAAAAAAAAGTTTTCACATTAAACTATAGCACTAAGCTTAACTTACCATATAAAGTTGGCGCTTGGAAACTGCCAGTATAACAAGGCCCCAATTGATACAGCATAGCAACAGCAGCAGGAGAAAATACTTCTTCAATTAAATGGCATGGTCCTTGCTTCCATAGCAGCCTCGATTGTCTTCGAAACTGAGGAGGTGTACCAATGAAGCCAAAAACTGAGGTAGCAACTGTTAAGTTTGCTGCGCCTCCCCCTGGATTCTGGGAAATGTAGTGAAGCTAAACAATAAGGGAAGATAAATATCAGCAAGAGAACTGGTCTCTCAGAAAAGTAAAACCAACTCAGTGACATATATTAATTATTTTCTTAATTAAAAAAAATTCATAATTTGTGAGAAAAAAATAAGTGCACCATAAATGGCCTACAAAAATATTATAATATACCCAGTCAAAATAAGCAGTATACCCATTTAAAATCTATTTTTTACAAAGACCTGTTAAGTCAGTTATTTAGATTTAGAGATTAAATTCATGCATTTTGTAGAATTTGTAACCATTGATTTTTCCTGATCATCGAACTTTTTAATTTCACAGTAGTTGAAGTATTTGAAATGCTTAAGTATTTCTGCTTCAGCATAATAAAACTGTCAAAAGAAAGAAAATCCAAAGGAATTGTTAAATACCTTTTGAGTATTATGATGTTGTCCATCAACATACACAGATACAGAACTATTTTTTAGAACTGCTCGATTTAAGATTATACACAAATGATGCCACTGGCCTTCTTGGAGCAATTCTGGACACCACACTCGAACACAGCACTCTTCACGTTCCTCTGGTTCCCAATCAACACCTGCTGCAAAGAAAAGAAAAAGTTAAATAAAAAATAAAATAAAATTAGATTAAAAAAAAAACATCAATTTAATTTAGAGAAAAATCACATCGAAAATTTTGTTACAGATCTTTTCAAGAACTTTTTTTTTTTCAAAATGGAAGATTCAGTCAAATTTTTTAAACAAAACCGTTTGGTGCAGGTGAAAATACACAGAAACATGTTAATATGAACAGACATCTCGAATTAAAAAAAAATGAACTTAAAAAAATGGCAATTTCTCATTTCTCTGTCAGCTTTTGTAAAATTAATAATTTACTGCAAAGTTATCAAAATTATGTATTTGCACATTTTATTCACAAGAAATGATGAAAAAAGTTGAAGCACACAAAAAATGCTTTTTTTTTTACTACATTTTTGCCTTGTTTGCTTTCTTAAAGTAAGACCTTCCCTAAATTATAAATTTTCCATTCAAAATCAATGTTCTTTTATAAAGCATTGTATTTTTTTAAAAAAAAATATTTGTTGGAGGTTTCAAAGATCAAAGCTCTTATTTCTAGCTCTTTTTTTTAATTTAAGAAATATTTTCCCCTCAAAATTTGTGAGACAAACTTTTTTACAAAGACCACTGCACGAAATAGGATTTCCTAGCGATTGCATGCCATGAAAATTTCAACATTACTTCTCTCCCTGTCAATATTAAAGTCATCTCTTTTCTCAAAATTCAAGTTTTAAGCCATCAAGAACTTAAAGTACAAATGAAACACATTCTTTAAAACTACATTAAAAGATAAATAAAATAAACTGCATGGTTTCAAATACGTACTTGATTGATGCATCATGGTTTCTGTAGTTGATATAAGTAAGGCCTTGTCCCTCGAGGAGATCTGAATACTGAGGCACATCAATTGCTCATCTCTCCCTTGAATGTTTCTCACTAAAGTTAGCAGTCGAATGGCATGAGGGTCGTTGTGGGGGTCACTAAATTTTTCTGAGCAGATCCAAGTTGAAAATGACAGCCCCGTCTGTGGAGGAAAAACTCTGTCCCCTGTCAGGAACAAAGGCTGAATGAGCAATGATGCGAAAGTTGATTACAATAGCAGTATCTTACAACTAGCTACTACTTGACAAAACTACTTCACTTATAAAAATATTTTAACAGCAATCTTGGAAGATTTGCTGCATAAAAGTTATTATAACTCATTGAATTATAAATTAACTGACTGACGGTTCTCGACGTCTTATCACGTAAAGTCACATGTAATTCTGGAACTGCCAAACTGCAGGGGGGTTAAATAAACTGAAGACTCCAGAAGAATATGCTATAATTTTCCTGGGTAATATTTTTTATGAATCCCAAGGAAACTTAAATTCAAATAATGTATAATTATAAAGCAGTGAGTAACAGCCACTGGTATTTTAATTTCACATTAGCTACCAGTTTTTTTGGCTCTCTTTGCTCTATAAGAGGATTTTTGCCTCCAACTTGGTTATTTTCCTATTCCATGCTGATGAGTGCATAATAAGCACAAAACTGCCGTTCACGGATGGAAATAACCGAGTTGGGGGTGTATTGCATGAAAGTATAATTACTTAAATTACACCCCCCCCCCAAAAAAAAAACTTTTGACTTGTTTAAGAAGTATCTTTAGCATTAACATATAAATGAGAATACCAGTCATTTCACAACTGAGGCTGATTTTACAGGGAACCAAATGAAGTAAATGCACAGCATCCCTCCCCCCCAACATGGCTGAATTTATAATAATTTCCCATTAATAGGAAATTTAAGTGCTGCAACCTAAACTATTAAGAAGAAATACATCATGATCTAGGAAATTAAATAGATAAAATGCCCCATTATAAAGATTTATTTGAAGTCTATAATTAATTTAATTCCAAACTCTTGCATAATATTCTAAATGAAAGCTAATAAAAAGATTTAACAAGAAAAATAAAACAAATATGCAAAAGAAATTTACGAATGAGTGAGTGTTTCACTGATAAATAAAAAAAATGCATGTCTTACCATGACTTGATGCAAGTAAATGCATGACAACTTACCTGTTCCAATTCCCCCAATCACTGATGCATCTGTACTCATTGCAACCATTCCAACACCAACCACACCTGGAGCGGACACGCTTTGGGGAGCAACACTGGGCAAATAGAGGCAGCTGAATCCCTCAGAACTC
The DNA here is from genome assembly GCA_038373865.1 of Uloborus plumipes. NCBI lineage: Eukaryota > Metazoa > Arthropoda > Arachnida > Araneae > Uloboridae > Uloborus > Uloborus plumipes. The sequence goes on from JAXGGA010004634.1 coordinate 34,812, forward strand.
ATATCAAACTCTACAAAAGGTGGCATAATGGAAGTGCCATGTAACCTGCAGTCTCGTGGAGTTGTCATGGAAACTAGAGTCTTTACACGTGTCAGAGGTACAGGACCACCATCTCGTTGATTAGCTGGCCTCATATCTTTACAGGATGGCTTGGTAGAATCCTGTGCATCCTCATCAAAAGGAGTGCAGCATAGAGGGGAACCCAGCCTCAAGAATGCTCTAAAAACAAGACATCATTCTTTGATAAATAACATTGGTATGGGTGTAAACAATTACACAATATAGCTGAATAAAGCTGCAGTTCAAGTTTGAAAAATACAGCATTTAACCATTTTCCCTGTAAAAGGAGGAGTTGATGATTACAATGCAGCCAAGTCAACTGATACATTATTAGAAACAAGATTTTCATGGGCCCATTTAATTTCAAAATTAACGAATAACTCTGCTGTGCAATTAACCCACATAATCTCATTTTCAAACTCCCTTTTTTCAATAAAAAAAAAGTGAAAATCAAATAGCATTTTTGGAAAAAGTTGGTTAACCAGAGATTATTGAGCAAGGACAAGAAATTAGGTTTCTACATCCATCTTAATTCATACTTTAAGAATGAACGTGCACATGCACTTATTACAGTTTATCCGAATTTAATACTAGAAAGAAGAAACATTTTCCTGATCGAGTCTACATGCATGATGCACCTTTCAAATGGCTAAATTAAAACTGAGTGTATAATAGCATACAATAGTGTTATTGCTGTACATCAAAATGTAAATTAATTTTTTTTAAGCAATTGCTATGAATCAGCTGATGGGCAGTTAGCAGTGTTTAACATTTGGTAGTAAAAGGCGAAAGGTTGAGATCAAACTAGAGTAAAAGACACTTTTTTCCCACTCGAGCAATTAGCAAAAGAAAAAAGTTTCTAACTTATAATTGCCAAATATTTTAGGGGGCCATCCATAATTTTTAACATTTCTGTTGCTATAGGTTTAAATCATAAGGAAACACCTCAAGCATTAAAATAAGGTCAGATTATAAAAAGTCAGCAGCCTACATAAGGAGGTGATAATAATTATTCAGATTACTGAGCAACAAATAACTAGCACATAAAGCAAAGCATTAATAAGAAAATTGGTATCATTCAAGAAATACCCATGCAATCATAAAAAATTACTGACACATTTTGATTCTGAGCATGTGTGAAATGAAAACTGCAAAATAAATTTTCCCAGATTATGAATTGCTCAAGTCAGTACAAAAGCACTAGTTTTTCCATAAAATTTCCCTTATTAAAAGAGGAAATAGTTATAAGTACTCGCAATTTTAAAAAGTAAATAATAAAAATGAGTAAACACTATGGCAAAAAACATTACACCAAGTAAACATAAAAATAAAATCTTAACTTGTATTACCGGAGATCTTTTGGTTCTAATGATTGTGCTGATAGTCTTTCGAGAACATACTGTAATGGAGGATGAAGTGTGTGATTTTCATTTTCTAATGCAATGTGACAGTGGACGAGTAACTCGCCTGGAAGCCCTGATTCACACATTACTTGCTGATTTCTTTCAGATCTCACAAGAGACCGTAGAACCTCAGCCAGGTACATTTGTAGTGTAATGGCCATCTGAAAGACATGCACTTATATATATTTTTTTGAATGAATGTTTATTATTTAAATTTTATTTATACTTGACATTGTTATTTTAATATTGGCAGAACTTAAAACCAACACAGGCCTGGCGTAAGAAAAACATTTTAGCAGAGCATGGTGCAATTTTGAGCAGCAGTTTCAATCCTGCATCTACAGTAGAACGTTAGAAATCCAAATGCACTCTCAAGAAAAGTTTTAATAACTATCCCTTTATGTTCAGTAAACAATGAGAGTCATTTGTTCTAAAAAATTGTAATTGCAGAATACCATTATGTACTCTGTGGCAGATTTTCCATGTCGCAACTGTTGCAATAGCAAGGGGCCTCCATGACCATAGGAGCCCCAAAGGAGATCCATAAATGCACTTAATACAGATCATAAGGTAGTATCAAAATTGAAATATCGAACCACTTATGGTCAAATTAATTTCGATTTTTGAGTCTATTGTGTTACCTTCAAGGTCAAATCATGCAGAAAATTGTCAGCAGCGTTTCTCCTACAGCAGCGGTTCCCAACCTGGGGTACGCGTACCCCTTGGGGTACGCAACGACCTGGTTGGGGGTACGCCGAAAATATTTGGTAATGGCGTATTTTATTTTTTTGCCATACGTTACGTACGTGGTGGATGAAAAGTACAGTACAGTACTGGCGCGCCTAGTCGTCCGATGGTCTGCCTCACGCTCGCTCGTCAATGTCACACCTTAACCACAAAAGCCCTTCTGGTTTTAGTTCCTTTTACAAACACAGAACTAGTTGAGAGATCGTTCTCTTCCTATGCTTTCATTAAGAATAAGTATAGGAATAAGCTAACTGCAAGTCCTGATTTAAAAGTGTATTTATCAAACTTTGATATTGATTTCAAAATATTATGTGCAACAAAACAGGCCCAAGGGTCACACTAAAACAGTTTTTACTTGTTTTAAGAGTAATTTTGATTTTTTTCGATAAACTTATTTGCTACCGGTAATTGTAGTATATTTTCGTGATAAGAAACGTTGTATTTACTTTGTTATTATTTGTTTACAGTTGGTATTTAGATTTAATAAGTTTACTAGAAACATATATATAGGCCTAATTTTGAACAATAACTTTATTGTCAAATAAAAGATTAAAAAACTCTTGCGTAAATATTTACTTTCCATGATTAATATTCTTGCAACTTTTTTTCCTTGGGGGTACAATTTGAATAAATTTATCACAAGGGGTACGGCATTAAAAAAAGGTTGGGAACCGCTGTCCTACAGTATAGTGGCACTTATATTCAGATATAAGCAAGTACAGGAACCGCTTGATTTGATATTACCAGAATATAAACCTACAGTTCTTTTTTTAAAGCAAATTTGTAAGTTCGGAAAAAAAATCAACGAAACTATAAACATCATTTAAAAAAAAATTGCAGGTTTAAAATCACCATATTTAGATTATGTAAAACCTAGTACATCTATAAATGTAAAAGCAAAACTTTTTCTTGTATAATCAATTTAATAAAACAGAAAGGAAGCTGAGATAGTAAACAAACACTAAATAATTTTTTGTTTAGAGTTTGTTTTTTTAGAATTTGTTTAGAGTTTAATTTAAAAAATACATTTAAATGCAAAGGCAAAAAATATGAGATTAAGATATATCTAAAAATTACCTGTAAATTTGTATCATAGCATATTGATGGAAGTAAGTGATGCATTGAAACCACTACACCTGGATGGACAATGATGGGGTCTGGAGTAGGAGGAGCAAAATTAATGGTGAATCCTGACCGGCGATTTGGAGAGCTAACCTGAGATGAATCTGGACTTGATAAAGGCTCCAATTCTGAATACACACGCCGCAAGGGAGTCGATTGTGGCGTTATAGATGAAGGAAGATTGGGTCTATTAAAAAAAAAAAATCAATAAAAATAAAAATACCACTTAAAAAACCTTATAAGCAAACTTTAAGAACAAACGACTAAAAAAAGGTTGCCAGGCGAAAATGCTTTAGAGCTTTCCTTTGTTTTTCACTTAAGGAAGTAAAATTTTTATACAATAGAACCTCATTTAATAACCCCCCTTTATCCAGATATCCAGTTTGTATGGATCAAATTTGTGGAGTTTAAAAGAAGTTATTTTCAATTAAACAATAATTCTAAGTCAATAATTACAAGAACTGAACTATATCAAACATATGTTTTCTATTTTGTCTAAATGAACATAACTTGCATAGATTGTGTACTTATTTATAGTAATCTAACAAAGACAGCATATTTTGAGGGCAAGTTGAACACCATTGCATTTGAACTATAAATGATAAAGGTCTTGTAAGAAACAATACTACATAACTTTGTTACAAAGAATTGTTTGTTGCTGCAATAAAACATAAGTGCTAATTTAAGAATGTGTTCAGCTTGTGACCCACATTACCTAGATATTTGTTGATCCGGATTGCCTTTGGTCATGGCTAGTCCAGATAAACGAGATTTTACTGTATATATTTGAGCTTGATAAAATATAATCACCTAAAAAGGGTGAAAATTTGCATACTATCCAAAAAAGCTGTTTTCACATTTTCTAAGCACACACACACACACACACACATATATATATATATATATATATATATTAGGGTGATTCAGAAATGTATGGAAAAAAATAAACTTTGCATTTTTGTGCGTCTTACCCTCTTATTTTGTGCCACTATATACTCTGATTATTTGTGCAAAATTTTGGCAAAATATATTAATATTTAGAGGTCGCTCAAACGCCTTGAAATTTCGTGATATTGACAAAAACGTGATCGTAAATGATATCTATAGAAAAAAGTAGCCTTTGTATTTTTGTGCGTCTTACCCTCTTATTTTGTGCGACTATATACACTGATTATTTGTGCAAAATTTTGGCAAAATATATTAATATTTAGAGGTCGCTCAAACGCCTTGAAATTTCGTGATATTGACAAAAACGTGATCGTAAATGATATCTATAGAAAAAAGTAGCCTTTGTATTTTTATTCGTCTTACCGTCTTATTTAGGCCCTTTATATACACTGAATTATTCGCCCAAAATTTTAGTAAACTATATTTACATTTAGGAGTACTTCAAATTTTGTGATAGTGGCACAAATGCGAACGTAAATAATAATAATAATAAAGTTACTTTATTGCTTTTTTATACCTCCGAAGAAAAAAAGCGTGCAATCACAAAATGAACTATATATCTGAAAAACCAATGAAATGCAGAAAAGTATGAAAACTAATCAAATACGGAAAAAATATAAAAAACAAATTTAAATACATTAAATATATAGTAATTCGCTCATTAATTCTTGCAATACTTTTTAAGGTTACTTTTTTGCAACTTTAAAACCTTTTCTGTGTTCCTGTACCACTTGAAGAAGACACTGTCTTTGTTTTTTACCGTTAGTGAAACAACAAATGCTTCAATAAGGGCATTAACAAATGCTTCAATAAGGGTCATGCCACGCTCCGTATTGTCGTTTACAATCCTCAGTTTCTTTGGTAGTATAAAGCCTTTTTGGTAGCTATCTTAAAGATTCGAATGCTCAGGATCAAACAGCTGATATATTTTGAGTTTCTTCTTTACATGAATAAGGACGCTGAAAATATTCCAAATCATTTCTTATTGCTTGCACAAAAAAGGTTGCTGGGAACCCATTTCTTAGATATTCTTTCCCATTAACGATAAGAATGCGAAAGAAATCACATTCATATGTTACGAATACCTTTTGTTTGTCCAGCTGCAAGTTTGAACTGGTTGGGAAATATCCATAACTTGAAGCCAGAAAGAATCTTTAACACAGATATAACACGAGGAACCACTCCTGGGACACGAAAACATACACCAAGAGAAGGTGCTCTGCTCAAGAAAATCACACTAAGCTCTAGTATCTTCCTTAGACACTTCTTTTACATGGGTCATCAGAAGTTAACTTTGCGCAACTTCCATTACTAGTTGCACGTTGCTCTGAATGTGCTACCAACTCCTCAACCTCATCGTTCCTCACTCCAGGTTTAAAATTAGAATGTTTTATTCTGGACTATGATTGCTAAAACCGCTTAAAAAGCAGTATTGTAGATCCAATGGCAGTTGATGGTTCCACGCAATTGCGTGAACATCGCATCTGACATTGCACGCAATCAAATACCCCAATTCTACTTATTTCTTGGTTTATCGGTTAAAATACCGAGAGTAGAATAGATTTCGGTTGTAATACCACAGAAAACACAGTGTCTAAAATATAATGGCGGAAAGCGCGATATAAAAGTTGCTTCCCTAGTTTTTTTTTCCCAAGTTCAAACATGCTCCAACTTTAGTACCGGCAATGCATGTCGTATTGAAACACATACCACGTACGAGCTCAGTAAGTTCCCATTTATCTAACTGCTTATCGTATAGCAGTATTTTCCGTAGCACTTCCAATGCCCAACCAACTTACTAGAACCCAGAAGTAAATCATCAATGCTTGTGGTCCTGATACTAATACTGGTATGAAACCCGCCGATCATCCTTCATTTTCCCAATATATTTTGCATAAGTGTTTCGTTCCACTGAACTATCAAAGGAAGTCCTAGATTTAAACGACTTTTGTAAGTTAACGGCCAATTCAGAGCGAATAGTTAGCATTTACCGTTTTATGGACGTTGTCAAATCCTCCCCATTTTGACCCATACTTTGTACTGTAGCAGCTACTATCAAAGTGGCTTTCTGACACTTATACTGGGCCCTGTCTAGAGTGTATGCTAGTTGTTTTAGCCAAATAAACTCATACACCTCAAACAACCGAAAAGAAAACAGAAACCACAGCCCAAGCTTGCAGCTGCATTTTCTACCCAAATTTCAGGTAAGAGATAATGCAGCTTTGGAGCGGGGGGGGGGGGGGTAATCGTTACAACTCACTTTGAGCTATTATTTTATTGACTAATTACTTAGTAGAGTAAACTAACGTTTTAAGTTATTCCATTTTATATGAAGAATAATATTAATTCGGGTAATGAAGCTATATACTCCAACTCTCGAAATTGCTAATTTTCAACAGAATTCGATCGCGTTGAGCGACCTCTAAATATTATTGGCATGCTCAGAGGAATTCTGAAATTAAATCTGCAACCCCCCCCCCCCTTTTCCCAAACAAACAGACACATATGCAATCCTTGAATTCTTCATTAAGGTGAAATGCTAAGCTTCTGAAACAGCTTAGGGCTTCTTCCCCCAACAGTCAGACTAAACAATAATAAACACCTAAATGCATAATGGAAAAGTAATGAAATATAAGGAATAATTAGTGTTTTAAAGAATTACATTTTTGAAATAGCTTTCTTTCAAAATTTACCTTGAGTATTTTTTGTAATTAAAAAAAAAAGAAGAGAAAATACTTAAGAACATTGTATAATTAAGTTTATGTATATTAATTAATTTAATTTAATTAGATTTTGAAAATAAAATAAGTTTTAAAAATGACAATTATTATCTGTTTTTCAGTCTAAAAACATTTACTAACTTCTTTGATATAAATTATAGATTCTAAGCAAGAAATCAGCAACGGTTAAACAATGCAGCCTTTGGTGCCTAGCGTCCCTATTAAATTGAGCTAAAATTTTACATACATCACATTCATGAATAGTGTAAAAAAACTGCGGGGTAAGACCAGAAAAACTCAAAAAAATTTTTTTTTGAATCACCCTAATATATATTTATATATATATCAGGCACGTGGCATGAAGAAATGCCCAGGGTAGGCACATAAGATGATTTTTGGAATAACTCCTATGTTGAAAAATGTATAATGATGTTAACCGTATTAAAACAGTATGAATATGAATGATATTTACGTAGGCCCTAGTATAAACATATGTACAATGATATTCCTCTAATTCTATGGAAAATACATTCTTCTTTCTTTCATTGTGGTGAAAATATCCGTGACTTTCATAAAAATTGAAAGAAAGGTGTCTCGTTCATTTTATTCACTTTCTTTTTTTATGGATCTTAAAACAAGATCTGAAAGTCGTAATTTGTCATTCTGTTCCTTGTCTAGTAGGGTGGGCCGAAAATGACTTTTTCTTAAATTTCAATGAGGCAGAGTGCGGAAAAGGTGCCATTGGAGGACCAAAGTGCGCAGAAAAAAGTTGAAATTTTTTGGTCAATTTCTGCCGCAATCGCGTTGAAGTTTGGAAAAAATGCAGTTTTTTGAGATTTTGAGCAAATTATTTTCAAAAAATTTTCAGCACAGAACATCTAAAAACGCATCATATATAAGAATTAATGCAGTTATTTCAGATAAGTACAGCAAAAACAGCATTTTAACTGAAATTGAATTTAAAACATAGAAAAAAAACAGGAAATTGCCAAGTCTTCTAGCCATTTATCAAAAAGGACGGAATTATCCCACAGACCTCAATTTTTTTTGTGGAATTTCTGTGCCCCCAATGGCCACTTTTCTGCTCTACCCGTCACCGAAAATAGAAAAAAAAAATTTTTTAAATAATATACTAAAAATCTCGAAAAATCTTCATTTTTCCCAAACTGCAATGCGATTGCGGCAGATCAAGAAATTTACCAAAATATTTCAACTTTTTATGTGCACTTTGCTCCTCCAATGACCCTTTTTCCGCACTCCGCAGCATCGAAATAAAAAAAAAGTCATTTCCGGCCCACCCTATTGTGTAGCCCTTAATTCTTTTCATGGGCGAAAATATTCACTCTACAGAAACAATCGTGTCTGGTATAGTCAAAATTAACTGCAACAACTTCAGTTCCTGGAAACAGGTAGCTCAGTTCATTTTTCAAAAATAAAATCAAGCACATTTTTTATATATTTCACCCAAAAAACTTGTTCCCATAAATATCTGCTAAATCTGCTATCAGTCTTATAATATCCCCATAAAGTTTCCTTACTTTTTGTTAGACTGCTGAATGCATCCTTATCAACTCCAAAAGCTAATTTTTTGAAATTTACTTTCAAGTACTAATGAGATGAATTTTTCAATATTTTATCGCTTTGCGTCATACGTCTTTTTTACAAAAAGTCTAAACGGAACAACTATCCTGAGGTTTCTACTTAAACATGGAAACAATATGACACCTGAAAAAACAAAGCCTATGAAAATTACGAAAACATTTCATGAAAACAAAATACCACAGAATTGAGAAGCCAAAAATACTGAGAATTTCGCTAAGGTTCATTGCTATGCATGTGACATCCTCAGTTCTCTGCGGGGAATCAAAGAAACCAGCTGAAACAGAGCATAGCTAGCGAGTTATAATCTCGATTATAACTCCCTTTCCTGAAATGTATCTGTTTGGTTTTGAAAATGAGGGGGGGGGGGGTACATTCGGGATTTTACAGTGTATATATATATATATATATATATATATATATATATATATGTATTTGTTATACATATATGAATGGCAGTTACAGTCTACAAAAATGCTTTCACACAACAATAAAATGAATTAAATAAAAGCAAGAGCTCTGACCAGTGGTCAGAAATGTACTTAACAAGAAAATTATTTAATGAGACTTAGCAAACAGAGCAGGATAGTGTAAAGATTACAACTCTGGTCATCTTTAAAGATTGCAACTTTCAACTGCACAGCTATATAGTATTTTATCTACTCCTTAAAGATAACAACTATAAGAAATAAGCTTACATTCCTACATATCTAAATATTTTTTCAATAGATTTTTGTTTCATACTCTTACTGAAACTTTAAAGTTATTTTTAGAATGAACAAAGTCATACTTATCAAATGCATCAGTAGCAGTGTCATATAGAAGCCTAAAGATTAAGCATGAAGATATAAGTGGTGTAGGAACACTGTGAACTGCAATTCTGTACAGAGAAAAATATCATTAGAAACTAACAAATATTTAAAAAGAAATAAAGAAATTACTTAAATTAAAATATGCACCAAGTTCTTATATTTTTAAAGTATTTGCTATCTAATTATTTGTTGATGTAGTATCTAGCCCTTTTTTGCATTTCTCAATGTGCCCTCCTTGTCTACTTGAAGTTTTAACCAAACTTTATTACAAAAGTAAACATTTTTTTCAAAAGGTAAAGACTTGTTCTTTTTCATATACACTAGAACATGTAGAATATGATTTGAACACAAATGTGAATTTTCTCATTTTTAAACTATTGTTTCAAACAAAACATTGTTATATTTGTATACTTAAAATAAAATAAAAAAGAAAAGCACTGAAAAATGATTGGAATTTGTATGGATATAGTACACAAAGTTAAAAAAAAACACCCTGTAAAATTGAATTAAATAGTTTTTATCTAGAAGGATACTGCCCTGTTTTTAGTCAGAGGAAACGCCAATAGTTACGTACATTTCATATATTAAAGATGTTTTGATTGGCATTTAACATTCTGCTTTAATTTAGCAGTCCCATAGACTCCTTTTTTTCAGCTATGAAAATTCAAAAGAAACTAGGATATTACAAGGTATATGGAACTTTCTACTTCCCATACATAAAAATTTGTTTTTTTTTTAGCATTATCCTAAATTTAGATTAGTCATCAGCTCAATAAAATTGAATTAGTTTGATTGATTAAGTTACGGGTCAAGATTTAGTACATTTTTCAAGTTTTTAATTAAGAAATTGACACTATTCAAACACAGTATTTAAAAATGTATAAACTAAATCATAGAAAAAAATATACTAAAAATCTCACATTAAAATATTTACTGCTTTATAACTCATTAAAGAATAAGTTAAACATATTATTCACTAATCTTTGTTATGCTACAAAAAAATTGTTATGAAAGAAGTTTTGATTAAAGATAATGTGGTAAAAACTTTCATGTGCCGTTTAGGGTTGGGTCCTAAAATAAACTTTCTCTGAATGCAGAGCAGTATAAATGCTTAGACAAAGTTATGTATGTTATTTTAAAATAAAAGATGCACAATGAATATTTACAACACCATTTTAGGTTAATGAAAATCCACCTTAAATAAATAAATAAAAATATACATACAGTCGAATCAAAGTTAATTCGAATAAGCTTAAAATAAATTACTGCTAAAAAGAACTATATTTCGGATCCCTGTCCTTAAGTTTTTTGTTGTTGCTTGTTGGATAGACAAACTACAGTTAAGATAAATTGTTCTTAAAGGTCCCTTGGAAGTTCGTTTTAATGAAGTATGACTGTATACACACAGTGAAACCTCTTTGAAGTGACTACCTCTAGTTCCTGCGAAAATCAATCATTAAGGGAGGTAGTCGCTTATTGCAGGTTGCTTTTATAATTGAATAGCATTATGAAACATGCACTTTAAGAGCTATAAAAGCAAACAATTTAATTTATTTTTGCAAAACTCTAATAAATAATATTTTATTTATCCATGCATTTATTTTCAAAAAAAAAAGTTGGATGTTTGTTTTGCATTATCAAATTTCCTTAACTAATTTTTATTTCCTGTAAAGATGAATGTGAAACAGCTGCTACATTGACCAAAAAGTTTGTTTACTTCGGAAGTACAGAAAATGTGGAATGCTTTTATAAAGTTATGTGAGGGAATGTGCAGTAAGAAGTGGGACCACTGCCTTCTCAAAACAAAATGTCTTTTGATTCCAGTCTCATAAGGAATGTGACACAACATAAATCTTGTAGCCTACTTTGAAGAATTTAAAAGAAAAGTTCTAAATTGATAATGTATGTGTTTCCGAAGAAAAGTCTCCTTTACGAGGCAAATTTACAAAGTCTTGTACACTGCTTTAATGACTGTATCCAGATTCAATTGTAAAGTAGTTTAAATTTTTTTTTCTTTTTTTTTAAGCGAAAAAAATCCAGTCGTTTTGAGAGTTTGATAGGGTGACATCTGGAATGGTTGGATAATGGAGGGTGAATTAGGATTAAAATAATTGGGAAAAATTTCGGTTCCTTAAAGAAGTGGTCATTTAATAGAGGTGGTTGGTCAAAGAGGTTTCACTGTGTATAAACTGAGAGAAAATTTATTTGCTAGCCCCCCATTGAATAGGTTTTTAATCCCAATAACAGCACTCTACCCATAAACTTGATTACAGGCTTTATATATTTTACCAACAGCTTCTCAGATGCAATAACTTAAATTAAACTGTGAATTGGAATAAAAAGTAAAATTTCTACTTACTTTGTGTCTTTTGCCATAGAAAATATTAAATGAAAAACATGATCATCTAAAGGAACAGCTAATTTTTCAGTGTTATCTTCTAATGTAGTGTGATTGCTAAAACACCCAAGTAATCGGACTGTGTCTGTTAAGCTAGTATGGCATATCTGAAACACAATGGCAATTATTTTAAAATGACTGATGTAGTGTGCTACAACATCTATTTAAAATATTTTGCAGAAAAGCACAAAAAAACAAACATGATTTTAATTGCTTTTTAATGCAAGTTTCATACAAACTAAACACTATCCTATAAAAGTAATAAATTTAGTTCAATTGTGTATACAATACACGATAATAAAAATTTATAAATTGTTAAATTACACATGAAACATCATTTAAAAAAATATTTGAGCACAACACTAGCAATATTCACTTGAGTTTTCCATACATAACTTTTAATATTTTAATAAAGCTCAAGTTCAGAAGATTTAAAAATTTACTATACATGTAATTAATCAACAATGATCTTGTTTCTTCTATAAGTTATTCTAAGTCTTTCTGCAGATTTTGATTTTTAACATGCTACAAGTAAATAAATAATAAATGAGTTCAGTATAATAAGAGTTTTTATTAATTTTCAATACTACGGATTTAGTAGTTCCTGATTTTATTAATTGATTGATTATTAAACCTGATTATAGCACTGGCATGAACATACAATGATATTAATTCGTAAAACTTACTACGATGTTTCTTCTATAACATTCAGTACACTTTTATTTTAAAAGTTTTGATCCAAAACTTACAGAAACTGAATAAAACCAATACATTTACAGTAGCATTTTTTCCAAATTTCTCTTTCACAAGCAAAATATCATACAAATGTCTCATGGAAAGCAGTTATGTGTGTACACTTACTTCAGATGCAAAAAACCTGGCGTTGGCTGGTTCATAACGCATGGCCATAGCCAAAGTATGAAACAAAGTTCGCAAAAGTATGAGGATTTCTTTTTTCTCAACTGAAAAAAAAAAAAAAACGCAGAAAGAAAGGAGTATTATTAACAATGTTGTATGAGATGCAATGTAACATACACATATATTCTTAGTAGGAATTACGAGACAACAAAAAAGGCAGTAATGTACAAGCATAAAATTAAAAACTGTTATTATTTTAAATTTTATTTCTTCCACATAATTAATGACACTAATAGGGACAAGGGTCATTGTCATCCTATATAAAACACCTCACATATAACTTTTATTTAGGCTTTGCTTGTGATATTTAAACTACCTGTTTGTAGAAAACTATGATTTTGAAACTTTTTCCAACAATTTGAATGATTAGGCAATTTGTCATGTTTAGAAATTCAAAATGTGTGGAAATTTTAAAGCGGAGCTTAAAAAAAAATAATTTTTTTTACTGGAAAAAGGAACAATCGACTTTTTTGTCAATTAAAATGAAGTTTAATTCTTATTTTCTGACAAAACTAAAAAAGGGCTAAATACTCAAAAATATATGCCCTCTATATTATTTTTTCTTTTTAGAAATAGGTACAAACCTATTGAAAAAGACTTCCTGCTTTCTAACTGCCAGCAGACGTCTAACTTCAAGACACCAAAAATTATCCAATAGTCAAATCATCATTCAGCCATTTATTTTGAGTACAGTACGATTTTTATAAATGGTCAAACCAATAATTTTATTTTATTTGTGAATTGTGAGATATTAAACAGGAAGTTGTTATTCTTTTTCTATAAAATGTTTGTTACATGCATTTATATACATGTGTTTCATGTAGGCAATTCTCTAGAAAGTGTTATTTTGGAACGAAGCTTTTCAATTTCTCAAATTTCTATAAGGAGTGTGTTTTGGTATTTTTCAGAAAGGCAAGACATGCATTTTTGTTAAATTGCAAAAGTTCACAAAATATCTTCATCTATTTTAGTGATAGGGGATTAAATTTTCAAATTTGATAAATTTTATGAATGCATTTTTTTTTTGGTTTTCTATGATTTTGGCTCATAAATCAATTAGTTAATTTATCTTTTCTTAAATTTATTACCTTAAATTAAAACAAATACTAAAACTGCTTAAGTATTGAAAAACTAAACTATTTTTAAATGAGTTTCAATTAAACTAGCGGAATAAAACATCCATAGTTTAAAAAAAATCCTAACAATTAAACATGTAAACTAAAAAAAAATAATGCACTTAGTATTATTTTACATTCAACTTACCTGTATTCCATGGTGGTTTAGGGGGCTCGGCTAAGCAGCCTTCCATGGATACTAATACTGACATAACATAAACAAAGCCACCTACTTTACGAAACACAGTTCTAGTTCTGTGGCTTTCTCTTAATACAAATAAAAGAGACTAAAAAAAAGAAAAAAAAAGAAATGTTAGATTAAAGAAAGATTCTAAAATTGTAAAATCAATACACACAAAGTATATATATTGTATAATAGAACAAAAAATAGCAAGCTCAAGGCCTCTATACATACATAAAGATTTTTGATAGGAAACAAATTTTGAGATATATTATAAGCAAAATATAACCATTACAGTTATAAAAATAAATAAATAAGTAAATAAAGAACAAAAAGGCTATTCCTTTAATGACAATTCATTACCAACAAACATAATATTGCTCAATAATCAAGTTCAGAAAGCTACTGAACATGATTATTAAGCACTACTATGTTTGCATACTTCCTAATATACATACTCTCTACTATATAATAAACAAGTTTTGAAACACATTCATTACCTTACACATCATTTTCAAAAAGATTTAAACAAATAATAAATAAACCTTAATCATTAGCATTCCTAATGCTGCGAACATCTCAGTATAGCAACAAAGAGAACACTTACTTTTAAAATATGAGTTTTTAAATCTAGGGCAAGAACAGGAGCTGTGTGCATTAAACCCAAAAGAGTACCCATGTCATCATCACCACCATTGCTCAAAACTAATTGCTGTACAACACCTAATGCTGCTTGACGACAAATGTGATATGGAACCATATTGTGGGCACATCGAGCTCCTCCACTTTCCCTAAATACACCTGTCAATAAATGCAACTCATTAAAGAACCGACTAAATGAAAAAAAAAAAATACTTTTGGGCAGAAAATGAGTTATGCAGATAAAATGATATTTCAAAGACTATTTCAAAAAAAAAAAAAAAAAACTGATCAATAGCTGCAAAGTAGTGATATAAGTAGTCAGCAAAAATTTCAGGAGGACGTCAGGGAAAATTTCACAAGGATATCAAAATATTAAATTAAATTTTAAAAAGTATGATTTTTTTTCTTTTTTAGAATAATAAAAATCAATAGAAATAAACTGTAAAGCAGAAGATTCCTTGAAAAGGCGGAGTTTCCTCCTGGAGCAAAGTTTAAAAGTATTTGTTACACAACCATCAGTCAAATAAATGATTTTCAGACTATAGTTCTGATTTGAGAAATTTTGTTATAAATAAAATTAACAGTAATATTTTCGATTTATAATGATATTATATCACATATGTGCACCATAAACTTAATCATTAAGATCAAAAGTTAAAGCTATAAATGGTTCATTATAATGTAGTGTCCTTGATTTTTGTGCTTATGATGATGTGGTGTAATTGAGCATTTAAATATTTCTCCAAGAATTTTCTCCTTTGGATACAGAATTTCGGGCAATGAGGCACTTCTATCAAAAATACATAAAGTGCTAAATTTAAAGCTATATTTCTCATGCACATAACTCACCTGCATTGCCTGAATTGGAATTAAGCAAAGCTGTTAAGGCCTCCATCACAAGTGATCCCAAGGTTAATTGTTCCTCAGGTATTTCACAGCATGCTGCATGAAAAGAAAAAAAAGAAAAATAGTCAAGAAAACATTTTACATACTATTTGAAGGCGAAAAAAATGTTTTAAAATCAAGTATAAAATAGATAATTAAAAAGTGAATATTCATGAAAATAGAAAAGAAATCAACACAAAACACATTAAGTTGCTGAAAAGTATGCTAAAATAAACATACTTCATGACAGGAGCCCCCCCCCCCCCCCAAAAAAAAAGCTTCATTTAACTCTTCGCAAAGTTTAACTGAAAGAAATTGATTTCTAAATCTTATTCAATTAGATAGCAGTAACATTATAAATTTACTGCATATACAAGCTGATTTGCTTAAAAAAAAAAAACAATTTTAATGTAAAAGATTTTTGTAATATGAAAACTGTAAGAAAGGGCTAAAAAGAGTCAGTATTTATGGTCACAAAAGAAAAGAAATATACTTACCTGGCACTTCATCTAAAACATCAGGGAATGCTTCTTTTAATATTGCTGCATACCTATGCAAGCATGTAACTAAAACTTCTAACAGACCAACTTCTCTATACACATCTTTAAATACAGAGTTGGAATGTAAAATATTCAGCAGACTCTTCAAACACAAAATGTTACAAGTGGTTGAGCTGTTGAAGAGAAAAAAAAAACTTTTTCAAATCCTATTGAAAATCAAGAGAATTGGTACACTCCCATTCCATCAAAAAATTAATTTGCATAAAAACAAGTTCAAAAACTAAAGTTCGCCAAAATATATCAAAAAGGATCTAAGATTTTAAAAAGTAAAATGCTTAATATACTTAGTGAAAGATATAAAACATTTTATAATAATGACATGACTGGTCATAAGTCACATTTGTAGGCAATTGCAATTAGAATATAAAATAATAAAGCCCCTTTTCACTTACTTTTGCGTTTTTAAAAGAATACTTAAGCTGATTAATTCCTTGCAAGGCACAAAGTTCAAGTCAAAAATGATAAATTCTAGCAACTTGAAAAATTTTTCCTAGAAATGTAAGAAATGAAATTAATATTTAATTAGAAAATTTACACTAGTCACATAAAAATAAATAATTACTTAGGGATTATTAATTGAAATTATCAAAAATAATTTCCCTTACATTTTTCCTAGAAATGTAAGAAAATGGAATGAATATTTAATTAGAAAAATTACACTACAGTCACATAAACAGAAATATTTTTTCTTAGGGGTAATTAAATAAAATTATCAAAAATCATTTTTCAATAGAGACATTTTGAGAGAAAATTTAACCTTTAGAATTTTTGCTTGAACAGCTGCCGTACTAAGCGCAAAAGTGGTATCTATAGTCGAGCTCAAACTGAGATATCACCCTTTAAAGTTTTGCGCCACCATGTATTTGATTCAGATGAAACTTTTTCAAAATTTTTAAAAAAATATTTCCTGTTCTCAAATGACCATATAAGTTTGTATTTAGGTAAAATACTTCACAAAGAGCCACTTGGTGGCAATAACTCAATTTTGTTAAAAAGTGCAGATACGACTTTTGTGCTTAGCACGGAAGAATACTTGAAGTATAAATAGAAATACAGCAATAAATTATGGGCAAACAGCTAAGAATAAGCAAAAACATTTCAAATTAAAGTATTTTATATTGATGTATAGAGTATAAAACAGTCAATTCTCACTAACACTTGAGACAAAACGTTTTGTAGATTATAGGATTTTGTGGACTATAGAGAATGTTGATTCAGTGAATGTTTCTTAGAATGTTCACATTACTTTAGAACTCACAATAAGAATGAAAACAATTATGAAAAAAAAAAAAAAAAAAGGTTTTACTGTGATAATTTCAAAGTTCAGATATTAGCTAAATACAGAAGCGATAATTGTTTGCTTTATTATTTTTTAAATTATTTCTCTTAATTGAATGTAATGCATCTATTATTTTGTGCTGTGAGTGTTTTATCTCTGAAGAAAAGTTAGATCTTTTTCTCACCTCCCTCAAACAAGAATATTTTCTTATTATACTTCTTTGTTTCTTTATTAACTATATATAGCGAATGATGCAACAGCATTAAAAACACATTGCTAATTATTTCTTGATCTGTTACATAAGCATCTTCTTGGGAGGTCATCCTATCCAAAACACTCTTTTCATAGGTTAGTTTCCATAATGATATTTCTTGCATAATGCAAAAGTTCAGCTGCTTTAACAAAAGATACCTTAAAATTAATTTTTAAATTTCGAGTTACAAATATTATTCTAACTACTCTGCAAATGATGGAAATATTTTTATTTAATCAGACCTTTTCATAGCATAAAAGTTTTATTTCAACAACGTTTGTTAGTTATTTGTAATTTTTGCATGTAAGGTAAGATTGCAATGCCCTAAAAGCTAACTTTATCTCTAACTGATACTTCCTTGTTTGTATGCAAAAACCACTGCAGATTTTACAGAATTGCAGATAATAGGCCTGAGGATAAAAGGGAGCTGATTATATAGCATTTGTTACTATTCAAAATATCCATTCTTTTAATAGATGAATTTCAAACCTGAATTTCAGAAGGTTTAGCATAGATTTTTTCAGAAAATTGGGAAAGGGTATGCTGGCTTTCCAGGATGAAGTAGTTAGCTTTATCAGAATGATACACAGTACTAACAGCATCCAATAGCAGGCCACATAAATATGATGTCTGTGCCTAAGATATAGTAAAGCCAAATGAAGGATATGATTACAAATGAATTATTACAAAGAATATTTACATTTAAACAATTCTTCATAATGAAAAAGAAATGAAAAACTGTTTACAAAAAAAAAAAAAAAGTACCAGAGCAATTATTATAAATTTTGAAATTAAAATATTGGTTTATGAAAGACATTGATACTATAAAATAAAAATAAGTCAGTAAAAAAACCCCTTCAAAATTAATCAACAATAAACAAATGACATTTACAATATTTTAAATCTTTTATTGAAGTAGTGTAAGCATAGACCAGGTGTTAATTTATAGCAAACAAAGTGTGAGAGACTTTTTAAATTATTCTCATGAGTAAATAACCTGTATTCTGCTTAAGATTTACACACACACAAAATTGAAAAAAAAAAAAAAAAAAAAAGACCAGAGCTAATCTCTTATGAGTTAGATCCAAATATAATCAGCTATGTATTTAACAAAGTAAGCAAATGAAATTCGGATTAAAATAATTTTGAAAATTGTTTTGGAACTAACCAATTAAATATGTTGCAACAATAACTTAATAAGTAGACAGTATAGTGAAGGCATAAATGTATATTAATTTATTTTTACGAAGATTGAAGATACTCAACATTTTTGTTTCTTTTGCTTAAAACTAGAAAAATGAAAATAAGTTTAAAACATTCTCAGTGGGAGGATGTATCTTAGAACTTTCTATAAACATATAAATTAAATTTATTATTTTAAGGCCCCTTCCTCCCCCCCCCCCAAATAAAATAAATAGTAATAAAAAAAAAACACACACAACACAAATAAATAAATAAATACAGAAATAAAAAATTAATTAACTAAGTATACAATCTATTTTTTATGTACTGCTAACACGATAATCTTTACTTTAGAAAATGTATACCAAAAAACTAGACACCTAAATGCATCCAGAAAAGTTTAATGTTCTGCAGAACATCTGTACTAGAAAAATGAGACACAGAGATAGTGTCAAATCACATTTTAATGAACTTGAAGGGACTAGAGAAATTTCTCTACTCTAAAAAAAAAGAAAAAAAAAATAGCTGTGCCAAAATTATGATGACCCCATGTTAATATAATTTGGGGATCTTTCACGTTTTTGTTACAACAAAGCTTTTGCTGCTAAGGTTTTGCTAAAATGGTATTCCACTGTAATTCAGAAAATGATTTTTTTTTCTATATTACCTTCATAAATACTGATTGCAAAACTTGGAATGCTTGAAGGTTCCTCACACTTGCACCTAAATGTTGACAAAACATAGAAATCATTCGCAGCAATTCCACAAACAGAGAATAATGACAAAATTTATACACAGTAATTAAAAAACTGCTATCATATAAATATTTACAAATGTAACTTTGGAGATAATGCATGTAAAATAAACTGAAGTGATAACCTGAGAACAACAATGAAAATTAAAAACTAAAGGAATGCAATTTTCGATAGTAGGAGAGGATTGATATTTTCTTAAATTCTTCAATAACAATTCATTTTTGTTGAACTTCTTTTCATTATTCACAAAATTATGCTACTTAATTTTTGTAACTATTTTCATCTTAAATTCATCATCATTTAAACATTCAAAAAGAAAAAAGGTTACTACATACTTCATGACTCAATAATCACAAGTAATCAACCACCATTATTTGCCATGTATGCCAGGCGTGTCATTTGAACTTTTTCCAGAGGGGGGCACAGGGCGCAAACACAATGCAATTTCATTGGAAAATTAAAACAACCCGGCTCACTTATATCCAAATACATTGGTCTCTCAAAGTCAGGGACGGGGGTCATTTGCCCCCCCCCCCCAGCCCTCCCGACCCTCCAAACTGACGGGCCTGATATATGCTAAAAGACAAGCAAAACTGAAAAATCTTACAGCAGAATGTCAGCAATAATCAGAACAGTAACAAACGAGAATGCACACTAACAATCACCCATTCATAACATCACCCATTCAATTCAACCAGAAAAGCAAATTTAGAACTTTTTTAAATCTCATACAAGGAAATCAAAACAATCATGCATATTTTCTTACCAGACAGGTGAGGAATCTGGAAACCTGGGAGCTGAAAAAGGGAGCCAGTACTGGCATGACTAGGTTTTAGCTCAATGTAGCCACAAGAAGTGAGGGAAGCAATCAAAAGGACAATATTGCGAAGGGCTTCACATGCTTCTTCAGAAGAATCCTGCTCTAGCCTATGTACAAAAACTATTCTATTATGAATGTGTCAACAATAAATTACAACACCTTTATACAAAGAGAAATAAAATACTGTATCAAGAACAGATGCACCAATTGATCAGCGCAAATTGGCCACCATTGCGGATTATTTGCATTTGGCCAATTTTTGCCAATTAATCAGCAAGACAATGTTTTGATTCAAGTATCTTTTTAGTATTAATAATAAACTATCCTGAATGAATTTGTAAACAATAAGTTTTTATTTAAAAAGAAAAATATGTGGTTGTGAGATGGTTATATGCATGCCTGTTTTGGTTAACTTCACCACTCTTTCAACTTAAAAAAAAAACTTTATTTAAAAAAAAACAACATTTTTTTTTGTTCTTTAGTTGTTGCAATCGTTGTTAATACACACAACTACAACATATGTTTCACAATTTGTAATAAATCCTCTTTTTTTCTATTTAACAAAAACATTATCCTTGTTTAATAAGTTTTGGTTTTTAAAACATGCTTAAAATTATATTTTTCACAAAATTAATAGTTCAGGCAATGTTATTTTTTTAATGTAAGTTTACTATTTTATTTCAGCACATATATTATCCCAACATGTCTTACACCTTAACATTATGCTTTAAGATTGCCTTATAATCTTTATAAAAAATAAAAGTCCTGAATTAAGTGGCCACCAAAAATCAAAATAATATCTACTAAGTTAAAAGTATTAACTGATCATGGGCAATTAACTAAATATTTGAACATTCATGTCTAGTTAACAGAATGTAACTTTATTGAGAACATAAACAGCTTGGAAAGGAATACAGAAAGATAAATCACATATTAGGAAAAAGTGAGAAAAGTGAGATTACAGAGGCTTTGCAAATGAAAGAAAATGAGAATCTCTTATTTCTTAAAATGGAGGGGGTCCATGTAAAACTTAAAACAAAACTAATCTCATACATTTTTTAAATTTTAATCATAGAATGCATTCAAAAATGTCACAAAACAAAGGCAATAACACAACAAACAAAGGCAATAAATTGACCAATATTTTTCAGTTCAATTCTATCTACAGTAATTAAACTGTTTAATTCTTTTAGCCCTATTTTTTCAGATTAATTAGCTGAATTCTAGTTACTAAATAAGAAAATGATTGCTTTTTGCATACCTAAGAAGAAACTCGGACAGAAAAATATATCCTTGGCATGTTCGAAAATCATCAAGGATGAGCTGTGACACTTCACTTGAATCTTTCAAGAAGCAGAAGACTGTGACAAACATTTCAACTATTTCCAGAGGAGAGAGTTCTTGAACCCTTTGCATATTTTCTATGCACAGTGCAATGCAGCTTTTATCTATAAAAATATTTGTTTCGATCAATTTCATTATGAGGACATGGGCAAATAAAAAATAGTGCTATTCACACATGTTTGAACAGTAAAATCACTCTTCAAACACTTTTTTTTTCACCTAGAAAATGATCATTAATTCCTCAATTGATAAAAACAAAAAGACGATTCTACATGAAATAATGAATATAAATATGAGGGAATACATTTGTGTTTGAATAGAAAAATTTTCAAACATGAGCATAATGCAATCATACAATATAATAAATACTACATTTAATAATCATATAATACAATGAATCACTTATTTAGAAAATATATTTGTAGTTTACAACAATGAATGTTTTGTTCGAAATATCTCGATAATTTGCAGCATATTTACAGTAAAATTAATTTTCTTATAATTTTGCATTATTTTTCAATTTTAGCAAAGCTCTTATAATAAGTGTGCTGTGACGCTGGCCCTAAGTTTTATAGTTTCCTTTTTATAAAACTAAGCTACCTATTTTTTGCAACATTCTTTTTGAAAATTTCTTTTAAACAAATTAATTACTTAATAAATTATTCTGAACTCTTAAGTGCATTTCACTGAAAATAAGGTATCTTACTTAAAAAACTTAAACCAAGTACTTTTAACACATTCAAAGCATAACAATTTGATATTTGGGGTAAAAATTTCAATACTAGCAACATATTAAAAAGATAGAGAAAGAGAGAAGCATGTCTTACTGTGGATGTAACTGACAACGGAATGTGAGAGCCCATGGCGGGAAAGTGTCATCAGTACTTCTGCAGCACTTTTCCTCCAAACAGCATTGTGGGCGGGACACCAGCTGGTAATAGCGCTAAATAAAAGGGTGAGGTCATCTTTCCTGCTTAATTCTTCTGCTGGGCCAGAGTGACTACAAAGTCTCACCAAAACCTGATGGAAATAAAACACTGCATGGAAAAAACAAATTATGCAGTTCAAAAGCAAGAGTGACTCTTCATTTAGAATAATATAATTGAACCTTGATAATTTGAACGTGTGCTTAAAACAAAATTACTGTTAAAACAAAAACGAACCACATTTCCTATTTTTATTCCCGTGCTTGTTGCTTTTTTGTTTTTCAGATAAGATGAACTATGGTTAAGGCAAATTAATTTTAAAGGTTCCTTGAAGTTAGTTTCAATGAGGTGCTACACAGTAGTAGACTTTGATAATTAAATTTGAAATCAATATTTTTTTCCCAATGACTAGTATTTTAGTATGATACCTTAGGCTTGCTATGAGTTGCAACGTAATACAGGGAGAACAAGTAAGCTTTTCCTATGACAAAGATTGGATCACTGTTGTTTAGATGAAAGATAATAGTTCTGATCAATAATGCAGCAGAGGGGGGGGGGGGGGAGTGCAGGTCAAAACATCCCCTCAGAAGCCTTGATTTTAACTTTATTGCCTTTCCTAGTTTTGTACTTTATATATAGACGTAAGGATTGTTTTGATCAAAACTCCCTTCTGGAAGTGATCTAGCTACATTAGTGCCTTAGACTATAAGGATTAATATCACTACCGCAAAATGGGGCGTATAGGAACAGCAGGGTGATTCGGAACAAAACTTCCTGATAATACAAAGAAATTCTTCATACATATACCGTCGGGTATTTCCGCAGTTACTTTTTGTTTCTAGAAAGGCAACATTATAAGAAGTAGGGATTTTTTTTTTTTTTTTTTTTGTCATTCTTGCAACACTATTGGCTTATGTGCAAGTGTGCAAGCGGACGACTAAAAAACATCAAGTTTTCATGGTCTGCAAAACTTTTTATATAAGTACAGACCCTTTTATACTTCAAATCTAAGAATAGTATTTTTTTAATTATGCATATATCTGAACAACAGAGCACCACATTAGAAGAGACAACATATTTTAATTGTGGCATTAAAAAGGATAATTCTTCATAAGGACAGAGGATAAGGATTTGCGGGGTGAATAGGAACACTTTGTTATGTTGTTCCAATTCAAACTTATTTAAAGGAAACTGTTTGGAAAACCAAGATTCTTACCCAAATTCTTCTAATCAAGACAAGGACAAGGATTTATCACTCACATATACCTTCTCGTGAGCAACTAGATCTTAGAATGACAAAAAATTGCAGATTTCAAAAAATGTTTGCTCCAGGAGTCTTATTTTTACTTAAAATACGTGGGGGAAAGTCATATAGACTTTATGTAGCAAAAGTCCAACACACAGACTGATGAATAAGTTGGAAAATATTTCAGGACATTCGAAAACCCAGAGATTTCAAGGAAGTAAAGAAAATGCAGAGTTCATCCAAGAAGATGTTATGAAAAAACTTAAGCCAAGTCACAATTGCTAGTTTTAAGGACATGCACATATTTGTGGACGACATGAGGGACCTGCATTCATATTAAATCTTTGTATTTCACTTCGAAAGCATTTTTTTTTAATTACTTTTAATTTTTCATAAGATCAAAATTATTTTGAATTTTTACAAGTTATAAACATTTACTGATAGTGAAATTAAACTTTTATTTGACAGTAACTATATGTTCTTATTCTCCCCATCAATATTACTCACGTTTATGAGACCTATTACAGGTTAAATTGAAAAAAATTAAAAATTTAACATGTGTTCCGATTGACCCGTATCAGCAGGGTGATTCGGAACACCCATTATTTCCTATATATATAAATAATAACTGTTCAAAATGCTTAGAATATCAAAAGTAAAGCAAGAGCGAAGTTCTTACCCAAAAAATTAAATAAAAAATATCTTTTTACAATTAAAGCTGAAAAGTATACCGATTCACTCCATTTTACGGTAACACTTATGTACATATTGTTTTGCTACTTCAAAGTAAAGTGATCATCAGCATCGTTTTCCCCCTCAGCAGTACTGATTTTTAGTCTCTTAATCTGGTTAGTTGTAATAGACATCTATACTCGGTTACTTTAAAATAGGCGTATCAATTTTAGAAATTTTGCATCGTCTCCATAGAAACTGCACAAAAGACAACAGTTTTGCTCTTTTTTATACACTGCTGTTGAGGCATTTATTTATTTTATGCTTATTGAATTAGGCTTACGCTTTTATTTATGTCCTCGTATCTCAGTTATTTCTAAACATTTTCTAACAAATCTAGTGCTAAATAGTTTGTTTTAGCAAGACCTGCCATCATGAGTATCTGTTACATAAATACTTCAAAAAGTATTATATTAACGCTGATTGAATAAAAGTTTACGCACAAAACAATTTCAATCGTTTGCTTTTAACCATTCTTACTAAAGCTAAGTGGGAGAAAAGTCCATAGCGCCGTAACTATGACAACCATCAAGGAAAACTTCACTTCCAGCCGCCTCTTCCAGTTCCACAGCGTATTAAACAGTTCAAGACATTACAACAAATAAAATATGGAAAATTAAAAAATCTAACAAATGTTTGGTTAAAGAAATTTACTTCATTACACTTCATACTTTCCTTTAAAATTACCTAAGTATTTATTTTAAAACTAGGTACGTGTAAGACATGTCAAGCCTTATTTATTGTCGTTTTTCATTTCTAATTCATACTATATAAGTATAGAGAGGGGTACTAACATTTAGCACGGAAATCTTTGTGATACTTTTTGATTTTGGAAAATTGGAACACTATAGGAAAAAACTAATAAGACATTTTCTGTATTTTTTTTTCATTTAGAAAGAGAGTTGAACTAATTGGTGAAGCTGGATGCACAAAAAATAAGCGCTCAAAAAGTAGATATCATCAGTACTGATATTGATCCTAAAAATGCTTAAAAGTCACTAAGTCTAATACTAATTATAAAGTATAACTTTTGCGACATTTTGAAAACAAATAAATATCCAGTTACAGCTCATTAACTTAAAAATAGATTTATTAATGTAATTGTAAGATTGCAGAATTAGCTTACGTTGTGCAATTAATTAAAAATTCAAATAGATTACAGCAGCCTGTCTCATGTGATTTAAAGATAAGCTAACCGGTTTAGCACTTGTTAAAACCTACCAGGTATTAAAATTGAAGAGAATAGTCATTTTACTTCGCAATTAATGATTTAAAAATGAATGAAAGCTTTCAAATGTTAGCACTAATCAAAGACATTCCCAGAGAAAAGCAGGTAAAGATCTTTTCCTTGCATTGACACCAGTGGCGGGTCCAGAGGGGGGCTGTGGCCCCCTCCAAGAGCCGAGAGAAATTTTCAAAAATGAAAACTAGGTCTTAGTCTGTGGGCCAAGCACCGATATCGTTCAAGTTCGTTTACCAATCTTGGGGACTAAGGGAACTTGATTGAAATCTATTAATAGTGATGTACTCAATCGAAAAATCCAATGTTCCCAAGCAAAGCTTGTCTCATTAAGTTTTAATTAGTAACTGAAACAGGGACTATATTCCTCAGCCTATTGGCTCTTTCACAACAGAAATTGTCTCTAGGTGGCGCTTTTGCACAAAATATTTGTAATTTAAAATTTCAATACAGTTTTTCTACCTTATTTTGTCTTTTCCATACGATTTTATGTTGCAAAATATACTAATAAGTTTTAATATACTTACTTCATATCTTTTGTGATTTAATAACAAAGAAAATCAAAAACTGTATCAATCCGTATTTCCGCTTGCTCTTAATTGGGAACGGAAAGTAACTATAGAGGGCGCTATTTGCCTATGCTTTTCAAGCAGACGATTTGCTTTTTAATTCGTTAATTTTACAATTATTTTGGCCCACTTTTCTCAGTGTAGGATCGTTTTGCTTATATTTGTTACTGTTATTTCATTTTCAATGCATTGATCATTTTTTTAAATATTTTTTTACTAAATTAACAGTATTTTTTACCACAGCGTTGGATACGCTAGCACTAATGTTGCTTTTCCAAAATGCTTAAGTCCTTTTCAAATCTTTTCTTGTTTAAATCTCTCTTGTTGTTGAATTCTAGATGGATTAAATTAACGCATATTAAAGACGATTGCAAAGATGCATTTAAACTTTAAGTTATTATTGCTTGAAAGATTGGTTTCGTATCCACATGGATTAGAATAGGCGGATCGTGAGTAGGATGAGTGACAAGCGGTCACGAGACAAGAGTTTTCTTATGACGCCTTTATCAGATAAATCAGGAATAAAACCACCTGAAAGTTGGTTTCTACAAATCTAACAGCTATAAAGCTTTCTCTTTTCGTTCAATTTGTTAAGATATACTGAAGATTTTTTTTCCTTTGATTAAAAGCTAAACACACAAATCTACGAGCAATCGCCGTCCGCACAAAAAACTGCACGAAAAAACATATTTATTGACAACTGAATCGCAATAACGGACGTACAAAATCTTTAGAACATAAACAACTCTAACTGATGCCATGTGAAGCAAATATTATAAAATTAAACATTAGCAGACGATGCACTAAAAATTAAAAAGCATGTTTCATTTTCTTATTTTCATGTTAAACCTTTCTGTTTCTTATCATTGCTGCATTTTTTTAACAGACAAAATTTAAAAGTTAATTTTATACGACTGTTTTATAACTTGCATGCAGTTTTATTTCTAATTAATATTTTATAATACATGTTACTGTTGGTTGGAAAAATAACACATTGGGTCTTTACTTATCATATCAACTACGCTCGTTATTTACCCATTTATTTACATGAAATACTAAATTTGCGTGTGATACATGCGTATGCTCACAGTGAATGAGTTTGTAAATTTGTGGCTAATATATAAACTATGAATGTATTTTGCAGCATAAAGGAAGACCAGGCTATACAGCAAGCAGGTAATCGAAATTAAAAAACAAAGAGAGGATTGACAAGAATCTAGGGTGGGGCTAACAAAATAAAGGCAAGAGCCCTATAGTCTTCAGAACATATTTTTGAACGTAAAAAGCTTGAATTTCGACTAAAATACAAAAATTCAGCTACAATTGAAACGAAGTGCAGGAACTCAGCTCCAATGAGCTCTGCAGAAAGTTAAACCCTGTTATAGGGCATCTTTTTCTATTTTGTGCGTAATTTGCTGGAAGAACAAAAAAAAAAAAAAAAAAAAAAGGGGGGGGGAGAGGGAGTACAGGAAAAAAGATTTTTAACCTGCAGAAATCCAAAAAGGAATAAAAAGGTAAATAATTCATTGAGTGCACATTATAAATTCTGACATTATTGAAATAGTGAAACACTTTCTACTGCACTAGATAATTTGCAAAACATACAATTCAATGCATACCAGAAAACTCCTTCTTCAAAAAAATGTACATGAAGGTGCAAAAATATTCATTAAATAAAGCTCTTGTGTCAGCAGATGTGCATAAATGATTTTTCTGATCATGATAATTCAGTTAGAATTAATATTTGATAAATTTGACGAAGAATTTCATCCATAAACTCACATTTTTAGCATTGAAAAGGGTGTTCCTAACGCCGAAACACGTGTATGTCGTTTTCCTGCTCATTTGCATTTAATATGTTTTTTCATATGCTTTTTTTATTACACAAAGGTATTTATTTTCTTTTTCCAAATTTACATTTAAATTGAAAAATTGTTTACTTATTTTTGTAAACTTTTTTATTTATTTTTTTATTTTTTTGTAAATATCTATCTATCTACTGTCCGACCTCGAAACCCTCGCCTAGCACCATTGAATGGTTCTATTCTAAAAAGGCAGGAAGCTTGATTACAAAAATGCACGATGGCAGCAATTCTACTTAGTCCAATATCATTTTATTTTCATAGACCTGATAAGGAAGAGAAATTAAAAAAAAAAAAAAAATCAAGAGGATTCACAAGAACCGATCAACACCTCAAATAAACGAATCCAACGAAAAACAAAACAAAACAAAGAAAAATCCCTTCCTATTCCTTATCTCTCTTATCACAATCACCCCTAGTTTCATAAAATCAATTGAGACCTTACGGATGCGCAAATTCGAGGAAGGTCGCCGAAAAGATAATCAAACAGTATCTATCTATCCACCTATATATACATACAAATATATAGAAAGAGACAGACACATTTTTATGATATTTAACGTAATTATCCGCCCCTAGGATTTCATTTTCGCCTATTTTGTCATGTATTTTTAATGGTCTGTAAAAAATTAATGAGACAATATTTTTTTGGGAACATTGTGTTTTTTTCATCTGTAGACTCTAAGTATTCAGAAAAATATCACATTTTGTAGTCCCCGAAGTTGGCAAACGAAACCATGTTTCTAAGCATCTTTTCTGCCTTCGGCCCACAGACTATCTTGCATATTTAAAACTCTATTAACTGTACCACTATTTTGTACATAGAAGCAAATGCATTTTTTTTTTTTATATTTAGTCTTTTCAAACAATTCTTCAGACAGTAACACCCTTTTAATTAATTTACTTTCAAAACTAAACTTTTATTAAAAAAGCACTAGAATATAAATACAGCTGTACGGTGTGGCAGCTCACAAAGTGCTATATGAATTACTTTTTTCAATTTCTTTAGTAAGGAAATTCTGTAAAAATTTCAACATTGAATTTTTCATGTTTTTAAACACTCTGCGGTATTGTTTTATTCGTGACAAATATGATTTTCATTTATTATATCGATTTGGTTTTATTTTCCGAGTAATGATAAAGAGTTCATGAAAAATGATTATTATTTATTAAGAGTTCATGAAAAATGAAACGAGTATAAAAGAGCTTTCAAACCATGCTCATGTGGCATTTATTAACAAAATTATTAAGAGGTGAAGGCAGCTTGATATTTAAAATAAAACATAAAAATACATCCAAGGTACCACTCCAAAGCAGCAATTCAGTCCAAAATGTGAAAAGTGTTTAGTGGAGGCGCAGACGTATGTATTTTAAACAAGCAAATAAAATAATGAATTGGATATTAAATATTTCACTATCTAAACAGCCACATGATTTTGGAAAAGAAATACTCAGGGAGGGTTTCCCATAATATACATATATTTATTTTTCAAGTAAATAAAAGAGAATAATGACGTAGTCAAGAAGGGGAGGGAAAGGGTTTTCCAAAGCAAATTCATTCCTCTGACCTGACCAAAGGTAGGTTTAAACTGCATTTTTAGAGCTTTAATTTCAAAGATTTTTGGGGGGAAACGGGAGAATACTGAACACTATCCCTTCTTCCAACGTCATTAAATGTAGCCCACAGTTGCGGTTCTATGACTTCAAAATTTTTTTGGGGTAGGACCTCTGGAAGCCCATATATCAGTCTAAAATTGCGTATTTAGAAATAATTTGGAAAATATTGGGAGACAGTGCAGAACCTTAGCCTATCCTCTCGTATCATAAAAGGTGGCATACAACTTCTTTTTTTTTGGATTTCAATTTCGCAATCGAGGAGCAAAGTCCCCGAACCCGATCCCTTTAACATCATCGAAGGTCATTTAAAATTGCCTTTTTATTACTTCAGTTTTGACAAATTTCCAAAGGAGAGTTCTAAACCTCATTCGTTCTTAAATATGTCATCAAAAATGGCATAAAGTTGCTTGCTTAGGGTTTCAATTTTGAAAAATTGGGAGAGTAGGCCGAATCCTACTCCAACGTCAATCAAGATAATCTACAATTGCATGCAAACATGTAAAAAACAAAAAATAAGAAGGAAAGAGTGCCGTATGGGTCATAGTTAAACTCACACAGGGGTTTGGGGCTCTTCGCTGGTAAAGTTTTGATATTTTAAGTTCTCAAAATGCTGCTCTCAAATATTTTTAGATCCTTGCAGGATGCATAGCTTCCATGATACACCTCTTAATCAACCGTTTTCCTCAGGCCCTTCTGCTCTTTTAAACTTTGTCGTTGCATCAATCAAACTCAAACAGATCAAAATTGAGGCATGCTAAACACATTATCTCCAGTTAAAACAGGAAAAAGAACAATTTTCTAATTTGGTGCAAATTTTTTCTTTTTAAGCAGTTTTTCCTTGCTTAATTTTTTTTATACCCTACTTGTGGTTCTGACCTTTGGTAAAGTTCACCGAAAGATTTTTTTTCAGCTATATGCAGATTTGAAACTAGTTTGCAAACGAGAATGAAAAGATTGCGTGACTTTGTCTATTACAATCTCGTAGGAATATAAATATCTTTATAGAAAATTATGTAGACAGAATCACAATTTATCCATACAGAAAACAAGGATTGGTGTTTGTCAATGTCTGAATAGGAGTTTTACTTTCGATGAACCAAAGATTATATAAACCTTCAAGAAGCACTAAAATCTCTACGCAACACATATTCAGATTTCATTTTTGAGCATCTCAAGCTTCGTGAAGAATATAAAATTTAGCTAGTTCCCCCCTTAGAACTGTGCTCATGTTTTAATGAAGGTTATATAATTTCGATTTTCAACCTCATAATTAAACACAAATTTTATTTTATTTTATTTATTTTTTTGTTAAAGTATTTACCATAACTTGTTTGGTATTTTTTCAGTCATACATTAACGGATACTTTTAAACAATGCTCTCAAAATTTTAGACATGGATTAATGTTGGTTAATATTTGCTGCGATTGTCTTGTAGTTTTATTTTGATAAAATTTCTTCTACATTGCTTCAAAATTGCAAAAAAAAAAAATAAATTTAAGCGTTTATATGTTAGGAAACTTAGATTTTAACCGTATTCTTTTGCTTATAACAAATGTATGAAATTTCATAGTTAACTATTGAAGAAGTTTTTGTCAAGGCATTTTTTTTATAAATCAATCCTTCACCCTTCCTTCCCCCTTTCTATATACACAGAGGATGGCCCCTCCGAGAACTTGTTCTGGACCCGCCCCTGATTGACACTGCAAATGAAGTGAAACAAATTTTACAGAACTCCTTCCCTTATAAGGATAAGGGAATCGGTATAGATTGTTTTAGTAGTGAAAACTGATAGTCAAGCTAACGACATTTAACATCAAGATCTATGTCCCAAAACGAGTTATCTTTAGTGGTCAGAAATGATCTTTTATTACGATGACAGAGGCTTGATTCCTGTCATGGAAAGAATTGATAACTTCTGAAAGCCAGGGAACCATCAGAAAAAAAGTATTTGTGTTCTAATTCATGTCTTTAATTTAGACATCTCAGGAATAATAATCAACATGAGAAAAGTCAACCGTCTTTTTTAGTGATATGCTTTTAACACAATTATTGCAATTGCTAAAATTGCTTTCCAATACAGATAAAAAAATCACATAGCTACCTGAACAAAAACTTTTTGCAACAAAATTCGCCTTTCTTTAGGGGAAAATTCACATTCAGGGTCAATATCGTCAGGGTTTTCTATAGGCGGCAAATCAAAGAAGAGATACAGGCACTTTACTAATGTTGAAGGTAAGGATGATGCGGTCATTATGTCCACTAATGGAGCATCCCCTGCAGCAAGAAGGTTTACAGCAGTAAGGAGCATCCATCCATTGCTGTGTTCTTCCGTGCTAGAAATTTCTAAGAATTTTGCTATGGCACAACTTGCAGCTTCTGCAAGACAAAACAAAAAAAAAAAAAAGATAAAAATAGTACTTTATATTGGAAGTATAAGCGGTTATTTAAAATTAAATGGCTTCAACTAGTTCAAAAGCAAGTGCTTTTTGAAATGTTATTATTTTGTTACATTGAGTTTAATATTTAATTAGACCAGTTAGAATTAATGAATGAGGTAGGATTTGCTAAGTTAACAAGAAGTTCTGTCAAGAACTAAATGAGCCTACTTTCCCGTACATCGACATCGGCATTCTAGCATCTAATCAATATTCTCTTGAATATCTGAAACTGAAAATTATGTCAAACATACCTTTATAGCACTTAAAGCTGATTTCTAAAAGCAAAATATACCCCTCTCATCAGATGAAATGGACATGTAAAAAGTAAATAAACGAGTAAATAAAGTTTTGTCGCACCTTTTAAAGAATGTAACTGTTATAGTTCTTCCGTAGAAAAATTTCACAATCATTTTCAAAAGATAAAAAAATAAATAAAATAAAAGTACAAAGAACATCAAAACACATTTTATCAAAGAAAGAAAAAAAACCTCGTTCGTTAATAAAATGTCTCGAATTTTATTTTTAATCCGTTGTCAGTTGTTAAACATGAATAAAAAATAAAATGCTCTAGTGAATGAACAATTTTTGTAATCAAAAAAAATATCGCCTGCCAAACAAAAAAAAAATAAAGGTGCTCCTCTAACTTACCCCCCCTTGGCGATATTTGAAAAAAATCGCCAATCATACGGCGATACATTTTTGTGTATGGTACAATGATGACGTTACTGGATGATTTGGAATGAGCTATGGTACTGGCAACCCTTCAACTACGTCATTTTAACTTGTTTGTGTTGTGGTGCGGAAAATAGGAAGGAGTGTTGCTTTATATTTTTTTCGCGTTGTATCTAAAGAAAAAACGTATTACTGTTTTTTTTTTTCAAAACTATTTACAGTAGTTGTCTGTCCGTATTGGCGCCTAAGAAAATATGAGTGTTTGCAAGTGTTAAGTGAATGGTGGGTGTTAACAAATGTTAGAAAGCGCGCCATTTTTTTGAGTGCTAGAGTAGTAGTATTTTCGCTATTGTGTGTTGTAGCCTAAGAAAATATGAGTGTTTGCAAGTGTTAAGTGAATGAGGGGTGTTAACAACTGTTAGAAAATGCGCCATCTTTTGAGTGCTCGATTAGCGGCATTTTCGCTGTTATGTGTTGTTGGAAGTGAAATCTTTGTGCTTTGGAAGTAGGGAGATGAACTGTTTAGTGTTGTGTCAGTATGTATCTTAATTAGCAGTTGTCATCTGTTGTATCCGCACATCCTAAGCAATACGAAGGTGAGTTCATATTTGGCTGTTTTGTTCAAAAATTGATAACATGAAATATTGAGGTTCATTTTTACTTAAATCTTGCAAATTCAACGAAACCCCGTACTTTATGCTACTTATTTATTTCCTTAGCAACATATGGAAAAATACTTTTGTGTAGTTTAATAATATTTTTATAGCGTTTTTATTTATAAAAGCGTTAATTTTGTGTACTGAATAACTAAAATAAGCCACCTCTGGTACTTTTGAAAAATATGAAGCGTCATTTTCTGGAAAATTTTATATAAGCAATTTTGAAACATGATAGAAAATTAATTGATGGTTGTTTGCGACGTACTTAGGAGACGTTTTTACTATTCATATATCGAAATTTGAGGAACTTTTCAAATTGATTTGACTTTACATTGACAAAATCTTTTAGTGCGACATATGTTTGAAAATTTATTGATTTTGTTGTTGGCTAGTTTTTATTTACTATGCTACTATAGAAATAAGGAATCTTAGCTACTTTAAAAAACAAATAGTGTTATTTTTCTGCAAATGTATCTATACAGTAGTATTATTGCAGCGCTTATTCGCTGCATTTCATGCAGTTGTAGTACGTTGTTTTATTATGAACCATAGATATTTTAGGTAAAATAAGGCACAGAATCTTTATTGTTTAGTAATATTTGCTTGTGTAAATATTACTAATTAAAAAAAATTACCAACAATGTTTTTGTTGGGTTGTTTTGTTGATTTTGAAGCGTATATTTGCAATAACTTTGCAGTATAGTATTGAGTGTGATTTTTTACTGTGCTGACTTTCGTATACATGTGAGAAATCACTGTTCTCTGAAAAACGTTTGTATTCTTCATTTGTTGAAATTGAGGATTTTTGATATTTCCTTTTCGACTATAATAGTGCTGTACATTTTTTATGTCAATATGAATTTTTCTGTTGGTGCCAAAAGAGCATCGCTAAGAATGTTGTACGATGTTTTTTGTCGTACATCAAAGTCTTGGCGATGATTTTTTGGCGCCAACAGGAAAAAGTCGCCAAGAGGGGGTAAGTCAGATTTGTTCCAAAATAAATAAATAAATAAAAATAATAATAATTAATTAAACAAAAAAAATGAATAAATAAACAAAAAATCGTCTGCCCAGTCAGTCATTTTTTTCTGAGCCTGCATTTCCGCCATGTTTGCAAAGTCGGAGTCGGAATCAGAGCCCTCACATAAGATTTTTCAGAAAAGTACTTAACATACATTTTTTATCAAAACCGTTTTCTTACAGAGTTAGTTTGAAGGAAATCCGGATTTAAGTTCAGAATCAACATTCAATTTAAATTTTCCAGTAGGTGCTCATGTTAAAAAATTTTCTGAACGGTTCATCATTGAACGAAAAATGGTTCAAATTGAAAAGTGAAATATGGGAATGAGTCTCTCCGAGATCTTTCGAACAAAAAAAGTTTATTCAATTCAGACGGTTCACTTAAAAATTATTAGGTGGAGACAGGTTGCTTTAACGGTTCAATGTTGAACGAAAACTTGTTCAGATTGAAAATTTAAATACGGTAATGAAGTATCCGTGCCGAGATCTTTCGAACAAAAAAAAGTTTGTTTAAATCGGACTGTTCACTCAAAAGTTATTAGGGGTGAGAGCTTGTTTGAACGGTTCAATGTTGAACGAAAAATCATTCAAATCGAAAATGTAGATACGGGAATGAAATATTCTTGATAAGATCTTTCGAACAAAAAAAAGTTTATTCAATTCGGACGGTTGACTTAAAAAATATTAGGTGGGGAAAGGTTGCTTGAACGATTCAATGTTGAACCAAAAATGTTCAAATTTAAAATTTAAACACACTAATAAAGTATCCTTGCCGAGATGCTTCGAAAAAAAAAATTGTTTAAATCGTACTGTTCACTCAAAAGTTATTAGGGGTGACAGCTTGTTTGAACGGTTCAATGTTGAACGAAAAATTGTTCAAATCGAAAATGTAGATACAGGAATGAAGTATCCTTGAAAAGATCTTTCGAACAAAAAAAAGTTTGTTCAAATCGGACTGTTCATTCAAAAGTTAGTATCGCGGGACCGGTTGTTTGAACGGCTCAAAGTTGAACCAAAAATTGTTCAAATCAAAAAATCAAATATGGGAATGAGCTGTACTCGCCGAGATCTTTCCAACAAAAAAAAGTTTGTCCAAATCGGAATGTTCATTCAAAAGTTATTAGGGGGGGGGACAGACAGACCGACAGACCGACACACAAATTCCCCATCTCAATACCCTACTTTCAAATTTTTAATTTTTCGATATTCATTTTTTTTTACCGCTTTATTTTTTTAACTTGGCGATATTTTTTGGACTTGGCGATATTTTTTGGACTTGGCGATATTTTTTTTAACTTGGTGATATTTTTTGGACTTGGCGATATTTTTTAGATGCATTAAGCTACTTTTAATGCTTTTTTCATCTTTCTTTTATTTTTAACGGGACAGTAGGCTAAAAACTAAGTTTATCTTTTTATAACTGTTGTCGTAGTAACTTATCTCCCAATGTCTGATGAAGTCGGACAACATCCAAAAAACACATTTATGATCTATCCAATTTTTAAGCACTCAAAACTTAATTTTGAAACAGTAGTTCAACTATGTAATTTAATAAAAATTTTTGACTTAGTTTTAGAGTCATATCATAACTATTGCCGTACACTTAACATATTGGTTTTTACTAGTTTAATATTTTAATACTTATACGAGAATGCAGATCATTTACAAAAACGATACGAGAATCTTCTTGTCATTTTTAATCCAGCAACACTTGTAAAAATGTAACAGCACTGTTACACTGTGAAAGTATATAAATAATACAAAATGAAAACATAAAAAAATATATATATAAAAATAAATGAATAAAACAATGGAAGAGAAAAATATTAAGTTTCTTTTTTTTTTTTACATCAAGAGCATATTTCGCTCTCTCTCTCTCTCTTTCAATTAAAATTAAATAAAATAAATATTTGAAAGAGACAGAGTTTCATGATGCATTTATTCACAAATTTATACAAAAATATAGTTTTCAAATAAAATTAAGTATCTAAAACCTAAAATGTATTTCATTTATGTGAAATTAAAATTAGATTTACATACAAATAAACCAGTTACAATAGTAATATAACAAAATTGACGTTAGACATGTAAACTATAGATGTACTAACCAGTGCTTTGATTTGATGCCCGGCGACGTATTTCAGACACCATTAGTCTAGAAACTAGCTGACAAAAGGTAAGAATATCGGTAAATTTTTCCATCATGTCAGAAGAAGGGCAGTTTCCAAAAACCTAAAAATATAATTTTTAGGGAAGGAATAAGCAATTTAGCTAAATGGTTTTTATATACACATTAATATGTGCATAACAATAAAAAGAAAAAACAAAGAATTTTAAAATATAAAGAAGTATTTAGCTTTATTTGATTACCAGACATGAAATCTAACCATATTCCAAAATGAAAGACTTAGAACTACAGTTATTTAAGGAATCAAATTAGAACTTATGTAATAAGTAGTAAATGACCGCCTCAGCCCGAGCGAAGGCAGAAAAACATGCAAAATACCCGCAGCTTGGTCATGTCATCCAGAAACTGCTTGTTAGAAACTCATCAGTCTGGGATAGCCAAAAACCAAGCTAGAAGCAGATGGTCTCATGTAAGCTGAGATTACCTGCAAACTAGTAGTAAAAATTAATTTTGTACACTTGTGAGAGTCCGCAAGTAATGGTGATTGGCCTCAAAGACAGGACATCAGTCTCGAGCTAAGTTACAGAGTATTCCAGACTGATCGGTCCCTAATAAGGACAAAATTGCAGTCTGCGGAAGTCATGAAGGGGCTATAGATACATTACATGTAGCGTTTATGTGCTAATTTGTGCCTGTTTTAAGCGAAAAGGAAAACACTTATTGAAGTCAAAATCAATATAATTCACAAGACTGAAACAATAGAAACATTACCTTGCAGAATAAAGGCAACATATTATACAATCTCTGCTCCTGCTCATTTTGACTAAGGGGGTGAGGTGGGTGAGCTAATTCACTAAACAACTTGTGCAGGTGCATCAACCCAAGGGCTGTGTGCTGTGTGGATTGTGGTGGGTCCTCACCCATGGCAGCGCCACGGGAATGGCCAACAAGCAGTTTGCGCATGATGTTCATCTTCAGACATCAGGCTGCAAAAGAAGGCATGTCTCAACAAATGCAATGGAATGGTAAATACAGTGAAACAAACTCACATTTGGGGTAAGTATTAGACAGACAGAAAATTCTTTTCAATTGCCAAAGGAAAAAAATATCCCCCCTCAATTTTCAAAATGTCAAAAATTGTTAAAAATTCAAAACAAGAAAAAAAAACAAACCTTCAAAAGAGTTCCTTACCTAACTTAAGTGAATGCTATATCTTTATTTGACTGAATTTCGTATTTTATAAAATGTCACCATTGAAATTTTATAGAAAAGTTGATCAAAATTTGTTTAACAAAAAAAAAAAAAGAAGAATGGTCACCAACTTCTTTCTCAAGGTTCAACTCCTCTTAATATAATCTGATTTTAGAACAGTAAAATATTTACAACCAAAGTTGAATACAACTTTGCAGGAACCATACATTGTCAGTTTTTTCAATTTCTCCCACTATATTATCTTGTAAGTCTAAGGGTTACAAGGTTGTCGTCGTCCTGGGACCCAGGTAGAATAGGAGTCTGTGGCATCCTTGGTTACCTCACCTCGACTGAATAAGTAAGAGTTGATCTGACAACTCCAGATTTCCAGAAAAATAAAGTTGTGTTTCCAAGGTGATAAACTATTTTTCTTTATGTTCAAGAAAAGTTACTTTTTCAGAACTGCAAAAGATAATCTAATTATTCACTTATTTCAAAGCTAGGACCTAGGAATCAGTTTTCATTTAGAAGCAAAAAATTATCTTTAACATTCATGGAATGTTTTTTTTTAGAAGTTTAATATTTAAACCTCAAGTTAGAGAGAGAAAAAAACTAGTAAAATATTATCCAAGGAAAATGCAAATATCAAACATAAGCTTGTGCCAATTACAATTGACAAACTCTTTTTACCAGCCTCATATTACAAGATCAATGTGAGCACCAAGTTTATTCATAGAAAGTGTTAAATTTTAGTACCTACTTTTTATGAATTTCCTTTAAAATATGTAAAATTATCATTGGCAAAATCATGTGCTTCTTAAAAAGACATTTAGTTACAGAATTGATTCATCCATACTGTAGATTGTTTTTCTTAACAGCAAAGGTGTTGCTGCAGAAAAAACAACTTACAAACACTAAATACACTTACACTGCAATATCATAGCGGAAGTTATTAAATTTGTTCAACATCTGGATGGATACAAAGAGCAATAAATTAATTCAGAGAATATGTAGGTATATGTTTTTATTTGTTGCCTAATTAATATAAATACATTAAAATGTGTGTATAATTCAACTTTGCCGAGATGACCTATGACTCCTCCTTTTTTCAGGATTGTCCATTTTTAGGAAGGGGTGATACGCAGATGAAAATTGAGGGATGGGATTCACAATTGATGGGGGAATTTGTATAGGTAGAAATTCTACCTATTTTAAGGTATGGACTCGTTTTCTCATTTGATTGACACCGGCCATCATGGGCGGAGTTAGACTTTTCTGTCTGGGGGGGCTAAGCCCCATTCTAAAAATGTCACCAAAAAAAAAAAAAAACACACACACACACACACATATATATATATATATATATATATATATATATATATGAGCGATTCCATACCAAATCACCGAAAAAAAAAAGTAGGTCGCACGACCGACTCGGATTTTTTTTTTAATTTGGTACACAGATTGATGGTATAGAGGTATGAAAAAGCCCAAAAGGAAAGTTACCTGCTCCACTTATTTTCTGAGATACATGCCCTCAAAGTTTGTCCGCCACGTCAAAATACTAAAAAAGTGATGTTATTTAATCATTTTTTATAAAAAATCGTACTCATGCAAAATAAAAGTGTTAGATATCTATGGAAACTAGTTACTCCAGGCATTCTGAAAAAAAATACTAGAACGTTCATAATGAAAATTGCCAAGGTACAGGGCTCTTTGAAGTTGTCACCACAAAAACTTGATTTTGCAGATTTTGCTAAAATTCAGGCATTTATTACAAAAAAAGGCAAACAAAACCAAAGGTTTTCTCACTTTCTGGTAGTGTACAGGTCCTCCCTGTAAATTGCTACGCAATAAATTTTTTGGGTTTCTCACTCCTTCTTGGAAATATTTTAGCTTAAAGATAAGCCGTAAGGCAAAAAATGCGTTTTTGGCCATCTTGGCAGCCATTTTTCTCATAAAGGGGGAGCAGTAGAAACTTTAATTTTTTTTTAAAACAAGCCACTGATATGTTAGCTATTCACAGGAAAAGAGTTTACTTTTGGTTATTTCTCCCATTAAGAGATATCCTGCTGACAGTATATGCATGTTTTTCGCGACGACCATATGCTTTTGTTCCCCCTCTCATGGACTTAAAATTAATTAAACCAAAAAATAATGATATATTTATTATTAGCTGTATTATCTACCCAATATGTCATGAAATTTAATTTATTAAATCATTGAACAATAAATTAGATAATTGATGAAAACAAGAAAAAGTATTTCTCTGATGCCTGAGCATTATGCATTCATAATTATAAAGCACTAAATACTTTCTTGAGAAATTAATTAACATAAATGAGCTCTAAATATTTATATTATAAGCAATACCCAATCTTGTGATTGGGATACTCCTGTTTTTAATTGAAGAATTTCTTGAATATCACATGAATATCAGGAAAATAAATGAGGTCTTTTCGTTTGATGTAGGATACTTTATGACAAATTTCATTTGATGGGCTACTAACTGAGCATGGTGATAAAGAGCTATTAATTTCAGCATCGAATTCCATTTTACCTTATTAACAGTTAAATATTTATAAAATAATTAAATAAATAATTTAATATAAAGCCATGCTTGAAGAATTAAAATTAGTGCAACTAATTTATTCCCATACTGATCTTTACAAAACTGACATGTGTTGAGCACTGATAAGAACTGACAAGAATAAGTTTACTCACTAAAATACTAGTTCACAGATACTATAAAGCGTACATTCTATTTTCTACAAAATAATACTGCAACAAAGAACAAGGGTATAAAGGGGTAGGTACTAAAGAATTTCTTGAAAAATCAATTAAAATAAAGGAGCTTCGAATATTTATCTCATAGGCAATACCCAATCTTGTGATTGGATGTTCCTGATTGATGGCTATAAACAGGAGGATACCCTTGTTCTTTGTTGCAGTATTATTTTGTGGAAAATAGAATGTATGCTTTATAGTATCTGTGAACTAATATTTTAGTGAGTAAACTTTTTCTTGTCAGTTCTTATCAGTGCTCAACGCATGTCAATTTTGTAAAGATCAGTATGGGAATAAATTAGTTGCACTAATTTTAATTCTTCAAGCATGGCTTTATATTAAATTATTTATTTAATTATTTTGTAAATATTTAACTGTTAATAAGGTAAAATGGAATTCGATGCTGAAATTAATAGCTCTTTATCACCATGCTCAGTTAGTAGCCCATCAAATGAAATTTGTCATAAAATATCCTACATCAAACGAAAAGACCTCATTTATTTTCCTGATATTCATGTGATATTCAAGAAATTCTTCAATTAAAAACAGGAGTATCCCAATCACAAGATTGGGTATTGCTTATAATATAAATATTTAGAGCTCATTTATGTTAATTAATTTCTCAAGAAAGTATTTAGTGCTTTATAATTATGAATGCATAATGCTCAGGCATCAGAGAAATACTTTTTCTTGTTTTCATCAATTATCTAATTTATTGTTCAATGATTTAATAAATTAAATTTCATGACATATTGGGTAGATAATACAGCTAATAATAAATATATCATTATTTTTTGGTTTAATTAATTTTAAGTCCATGAGAGGGGGAACAAAAGCATATGGTCGTCGCGAAAAACATGCATATACTGTCAGCAGGATATCTCTTAATGGGAGAAATAACCAAAAGTAAAATCTTTTCCTGTGAATAGCTAACATATCAGTGGCTTGTTTTAAAAAAAATTAAAGTTTCTACTGCTCCCCCTTTATGAGAAAAATGGCTGCCAAGATGGCCAAAAACGCATTTTTTTGCCTTACGGCTTATCTTTAAGCTAAAATATTTCCAAGAAGGAGTGAGAAACCCAAACAATTTATTGCGTAGCAATTTACAGGGAGGACCTGTACATTACCAGAAAGTGAGAAAACCTTTGGTTTTGTTTGACTTTTTTTGTAATAAATGCCTGAATTTTAGCAAAATCTGCAAAATCAAGTTTTTGTGGTGACAACTTCAAAGAGCCCTGTACCTTGGCAATTTTCATTATGAACGTTCTAGTATTTTTTTTCAGAATGCCTGGAGTAACTAGTTTCCATAGATATCTAACACTTTTATTTTGCATGAGTACAATTTTTTATAAAAAATGATTAAATAACATTACTTTTTTAGTATTTTGACCCGGCGGACAAACTTTGAGGGCATGTATCTCAGAAAATAAGTGGAGCAGGTAACTTTCCTTTTGGGCTTTTTCATACCTCTATACCATCAATCTGTGTACCAAATTAAAAAAAAATCCGAGTCGGTCGTGCGACCCCCATTCGGTGATTTGGTATAGAATCGTTCATATATATATATATATATATATATATATATATATATATATATATATATATATATATATATATATATATATATATATATATATATATATTTATTTATTTATAATTTTGAATGCAACTTGAAAATAACAATCTGGGTTCACAGAGTTGAAATTCATAAATTCATTTTTATTTTATTGTTTTAATTTTCTAATAAGGCTTTCAATTGGGAATTGAAACTGTTTCTGTATTCTGTTATTGAAAGTAATAAAATCGACTTAAACTAGCACAAAATTTGTATTTTAGAGATGAATTAACATTGTTTTCTTCATAATATTTACTGTTATTTTGGTTTCTACTACTTCTTTATGAATAAAATTTAATATTAACTTTTATTTCATATGAGGTCTGTTGAATGTAACTAAAGTACTCAAAAACATTAGTAAAGTCGAAAGATGCTTAGAATTACTACAAACTTTTTTTTTAATAGAAGAGAAATACTGTAGGGGAGACTGGGTACGGTTGTGACAATTTTCATTTGCTCCCCCATAGATCCCTCAGCAATGAATGTGAGCTGGTTTAAAGTTTTTTTTATGTTAAAGTGTTTATTTGCCTGCTTATAAACACTAAAATTTTCTCCCTAAGTACAATAGTTAACCCACAGGACCAAATTAAACAAAAAAGGAAAAAATGTCACAACCGACCCCATCCCAGGGGCGGTTGTGACAGTGCTTGGGGTCGGTTGTGACAAGTTCAAAAATACAGCAAAACAGCCTAGATCATTTTTAATTTCAAGTAATATTAAACGTAATTCAACATAACCTTCATCTGGGAAAGTTTAACATTTAACAATGTTTCTCGTTCAGTTGAAGTAGCCTTATACCAAGTTTTACAAAAATATCAGGTTTTTGGAATTTCGTAACGGCTGTTTTGGCAACATTATGCACATCCTGTGGGTCATAACTGTGTCTGTTCATAACAATTCTCAAGTACCAAAGAAAGATTCCACATTTATTTGTTTTATTGAAGCTTGTTACTCTTGAAAGGCTAGTTGCATGAGCTACACGAACAGACGTGAAACATTTCTATTCATAAATGAACGGAACCATTTCTCAGTAGCCATTTTACTCTCATATCTGCTTTCAGCGTATATGTAAGCTCAAAAGCACTTTATTATGAGCAATATAACCTATGCACACGTTGTTTTCATTGTGACAGCGCCGGCCGGCTACATCGCGTTTACGAATGAATGTTTCGTAGCAAAGACTTACGATTAACTTTGCATTTCCAAAGCTGTCCGAAAGAAAAAAAAGTTTCACTTCTTTATAAGCTTCTTTATATTTTATTAGGTCACACTGCCCTATTTCTGTCTTCTCCAAGCGTATTATGGGCATCAAATATGATAAAAACATGTTTTACTCGTGTCACAACCGTCCACACGCAATTTGTCACAACCGACCCCAATCCACTACTTTTGAAAACAGCAATCGCCATGGCAATACAAAATAGCCTACATAAAAAGTAATCACTGCTATTTCACTATTAAGGTTCACTACTAACGGGGAGAAAACTTTCATTTCTCTATCTGTACCCATTCAACAGGAATTACTAAAAGACATCAAACAAAAAAACTTACTTTTGACTGTTAAAAAGTAACCAACCCCTCTGCTAGCGTTAATGTCGCTCGATGGCTACAGCAATGCTTTGACACACATTCAGACAAACATGCTGATACTCTCTCTCTTTGCTTCAACCAGGTATTAATTATGGTTTAGCTAATATGACGACTGTCACAACCGCCCCGCGTCACAACCGTCCCCAGTCTCCCCTATCATAGAAAACAAACTTATGCATTATTTTATTTATGATATGTAAATAGAGCTTGCTTGACTTAGAGCTTCCCAACTTTAAATATTTAAAGCGAAAAAGCACTCTGAACAATGTCGTTTAACAGGAAGATTACATCAGCGTTTTCAGACGATAACACATGAAAAAATTTTAATTGTCATTTTTATAGTTAGATAACAGTATTATTCCGTATGACTTTAAAGTATAAAACCGAAATTATTTTATTTATATTACCTTATTAGCAGCATTGTTGAAAGAAAACTTCGTCTCGTTTATATTCTTTTTTCTTCAGGGGGGGG
The DNA here is from genome assembly GCA_038373865.1 of Uloborus plumipes. Classification (NCBI taxonomy): domain Eukaryota; kingdom Metazoa; phylum Arthropoda; class Arachnida; order Araneae; family Uloboridae; genus Uloborus; species Uloborus plumipes. Next base: position 79,319 of record JAXGGA010004634.1, read on the forward strand.
GGGGGGCTAATAAGCGCCATCACCCAGGTTTCCGAATGATTGCATGATCTTCTCTGTGTTATTTGTCCTGAATGACGTACGTATTTATTAATATAAAAAAAAGTATTTTTTTCCTTCAGGAGGGGCTAATAACCTGGCCAGGGGGGCTTAGCCCCCCTAAGCCCCCCCTTAACTCCGCCCATGCCGGCCATCCCGTCACAGTTGAATTATAATAGAAACTGAGCAATAAAAAATAAATAAATAATCAGCATGAACTTCCTCATATGTGTTTTTTTTTCTTTTTGAGTTAAAAATATGATTTTATATGCAGAGATACATATTCAATTTTAGGCTAATTTGTTTTCAACTCTTGCTTCTTACAACCATTTCATATTGATTTTTTACACTAAAATGAAGTTTTGACTGAACTACTCAAAATCTCAAAGTTTCTGATTGGAGAATAATTTCAGAATATGTTGATTAAAGACATTCAACAGATTTTACTTATTTATTTACTAACCCTGTTCAATTTTTTTATTTTTAATTTTGCTCACATACAAAATGTTCATGAAAATACAATAATATTTATGTAAGAACCTCATTTATTATAACTTGACCACAGTGAACTGGAAGCAGAAATGGAGCACTTTATTTTGTAATAGGTAAGATCAGCAAGAACATGCGAAAATAACAATGAGGTCAAGTTATATAACTGTAATATTTGAAGGAATAATGCAGAGATTAAAAAAAAAAGATTTTAAGTGGATCTTAACGAGAACAGGGGCTGGTACGAATTACTTGTCATTTGATTAACAGCTGGACGTCTTTCCCAGCGAGTTTGACTGTTTTACCACAATGATTATGATTTAGGGTTCAAATAGGTCCCAGTTTCAGATCTTGTTCAAGTTTTTCAATCAATTTTTTGGGAAATTTTGTGAGAACATTGTGAATTCTGTTGAAATAAATGAGTTCACTTTCATACAACAAGTCTATAAAAAGAAAAAGAAAATAATAGTTAAAAAACTAAAAAACACTTTAGTATGAACTAAGAAGCAAATATTAATCTTTTGATGCAAAACATGCTAGGCAAAGATAGGGGATCCCACCGCTACCTACTTATATCTTAATTATTTGAATGAGCTTAATGCAACATGAATAAAATAACTGACCAGACAATAAACTTAAATCTAAAAAATGGAAATGTCTGGACTTGATATCAGTTATTATAAATTTCTCATTGATGCAGAATCCCTGTAAAAATGTAAAGAAAAAAAGACTCCACATTTTTTTAAACATCACCATTATTTTTTTTATCAACTACTCCATTCCTACAATCTAAAGCTCATTTCAACAATCAAGTTGTACATAGCTGTGGAACATCTTCTTGCAGCTGAACATATTTCACATTCAGATTATTTTTTACTCTTCAGTTCATACTGCTACAAAACCAAAAACGCATAATTTTCTTTCTTAAAAAAAAAAAAAAAAAAAAAAAAGTAACATTTTTAATTTAAATCATTTACAACTAAAACAGAGCACTTTTTTTTTCGAGAAACTTAGGATTTAAAAAAAAAAAATCCAATTGATAAGCAAATGAAATTCACCAGTAGATCTGATCAGTTTATCAAAGTACCTAATAATTTTAATTAAAAAAACTTTTACCAGGTAACTAGAAAGATAATAAGAAAGTGCTAACACAAATAAAAATGTTGATTATTACGTGAAGCTACATTTATAGGTTTTGAAGAAAAAATTGACCACCGTAAATACTAACGAAGAGGAAATGTGACGCATTTGACTGGAAACTTTTGATTGTATATGTAAACAATGGTTGTAGATGAATCTAATTTGTAGCATGAAATAAATACAAAAATTCATCCAGTATTAATCCGAATACAACTGATAAACATAAAGAAAACAGATAAAGACGAATTTTATTAAATGGGTGTATTGTGAACATGAAATAAAAGTGACCGGAATTAGAAAAGTGAAAAGAAATAAAATTGCAAGTGCACAAACAAGAAAAATAATAGACATTGGAAGACTTACCAGGAGTAACTATCAAAGAGTCATTTTGGAAACTAAAAAAGTTTTTTATGCCTTTTAACAAGCATTTATGAAAACATGGCTAGCCTTTTACAAACTCTAGGAACTGAATGGTGACATTTCTACTTGAAAAGGGAAATGATGAATAAAACGGAACCTTTCGTACGACAAATCACATGATATTACCCATCATAAAGCAACTTTGTTTTCTTTCACATTAAAAATTAATTATTCAGACACCGACCCACAGAATTCACAACAGAGCCCAGACCATATCCCACAAGTTGAGTGGTGACAGATTACGTACACATAAGAGAAAAATTAATACTTTCGGTATCAAAATGAGGGCTATTTACATTCAAACTGGGATTTTTGGTGGTTGAAATAATGTACGTTTTACTGATGAACTACAATTCGACAAATCTCAGCCATTAGTTTATTTTTACTTGCAAAATGAAGAAAAATTTGCTACAAAGTGAAAAGTTTCTTCTGGAAGGGAGAAAGTTTAGTCTGGGAAATCTGAAAAATGGCAACACTGACGAATGTCAGTAATGTTTACATTTTGCAAATATGTCATCTGTATATTTGTTTGTTGCACGGTACTCATTTTCTGCTGACCATAAGCAGGTCTTATTATTTAAAGAAGGAGATCAGTTTCTTCATATTCCCAGTTTATCAAGTAATCCTAACTGGGCATTATGTGTCGACATGAAGGGAAAAATTGGTTTCGTTCCGTACACCTATGTGTCAAACAAACAGGTGATTTTTGAGTGTTTCAGTAAAAAAAAATTCGGGCTTTCCGAAGTTACACTAAAAAATGCGGTTTTTTTTCCAAGTGCAGTATAATTCTCTAAGTGATTCATCATTTTCTAATGCGCAAAAGTTAAAGTAATATGAACTTTTTTGTTTCCGCGTTTTATTTTCCTTTTCGTATAATATAGTTGAGTCTTGAAAGCTCGAAGTCCCTAAGCACAGATTAAAAGCTTCGAGTCATTGGTAGTTCGAGCTGTAGGAAATTCTTACAGCAATCTTAAGAGTTTGGGCCCAACGAAAACGTCGAGATAAAGGTAGATTCGAGTTATAAGGCTTTGAGTTATCGAGATTCGACTGTATTCATGTTATCAGTTTAAACTAAGTATAGAAAGTCGTTGATTATTTATGCATTTTCTTTATTTTACACTTGCTTACCAAAGTTTCTTTGCTAAGCTACCTTTTCATCATTTTATCTCTTTATAAAGCTTACTAAAATTTATTTGTAAGTGATAGACATTTTTGTTGATTTTATTCGAGTTTCGGGAAAGATTTAAGTGACTAAGAATCTTAGCATTTTTTCTAGCTATCAAATTTTTCACTTCGCAAAAAAGAGGCACTTTGTATGAAATCCGTTCTAAATTCTAATATTACCAAAGTGAAAGAGTTGTAGTCTTACATTTCATAACAGTTTCAAAATCTTCATAGAACTATCACTGAGTTGCTACTTCTCCTTTGACCAGATTTTGAATTTCTTTGTATAATTATCAAGTTATATTAAATCGCTTTAGCAAATATGAAAATACATAAAAGTTTTTGTACTAGAAATTCGTTAATTTTAATTAAAGTTTGTAAAGGTTAAAGGGGTCTGATGCATATCACATACCACCTCTGAAGAATTGGTGTTGTCTGTGAACCATCTGTCTGCTGCACTGGTACTAGAGCCAGTGATTTCACCAGAGGAGAGGGGGTGGAGAATTCGATATTCCGATGATTTATATATAAAAATATATGTGTTTGTGCATATACATATGTATGTCTGCATGATTTTTTCTATGAAATGTGGGGGAAAAGTAATGATCAACTTAATTTTTTTAAGGGGGGGGGGAGGGGAATTAAACCTTCAACCTCCTCTCTGGATATGCCACTGACTGGAACAATGTTTACCAATTGCATGATTTTTTGTGTTGGCAGTACATCACATTGATGCTTGTGCCTAGTGAAAGGCCATGGTGACCTGATTGATAAGGCATCGAACTTGTAGCAGGTTGGTCCAGGGTTCGGTCCTAGCCGGTTGAAGATCCACTGTGTTCACTAAAATGGTGTCTTGGGCGCATTAAATATATTTGTTTTCACAAAGTCCCCCAAGTACTCATTTTAAATTAATTCCTCTGAGGGTGTTACACCAGAGATTGCTTGGCTGGTCTGGATAAAAAAACAGCTCTCTTCAGGACACCATCTTACCCAGGGTTTCCGTGACGGTCGCATTTTTTACAAAATGTGAAAATACTATTTAAATCGCGAAAATGAAGCAAGCCCGTTTTCGCATTTTTGCTGCAATATAATACAAACAAAAAAATGCACGATCTGAGAAAGGAAGCAAGCATAGTGATATTTCACTTAATCTTATTATAAATCTTAGCTAACATGTATAAAATGCAATATATCTCAATGTGAAAAAGAAAAAAAAAAAATAAAGGCATTAATAACTCGATTTGAAAAAAAAAAAAAAACTTCTCTTAGTGTGAATTATAATTCTTAATTTTTCACTTTTTATTTTAAAAATCATGTTACCTACCTTCTTTGAACTTATTTCTTTCAAGATGTCAAGGCTGAATTTTGAATTTAGCTTTCAACAGGAGATGAAATGCATAGATGCAGTTAGAAAGATATCAAACAGATTCACTATTTATTGACTTTTAACATTTTGCTAAAGCCTTGAAAAAGCCTTTTCTCCAATTTTAGCTATTTTTGCTATAAAACTTTGAAACTCAGCTTAAACCCTGATCCTACCTGTTAAACCACGTGTAGTGGTAGGTATGGGGGACCCTGGAACATGTATTTTTTGTGCCTATTGAATCAGGGAAGTATGGAATAGTGGTGTAGGAAAGTGGTGTTTATGGGTCCAGACCACACTCTTGAAGTTCAAAATCAAATTCCCTCACTTTTGTTGAAAGTTAAAAGCTCCCTTCTGAAAGACTTTTCCATCATCTCATCAACTTAACATATGTATGGCTGTAGTTCAGGCTGAGCAATGTAGAAATTTCTACATTGTGATTCTTAGCCAACATTCACCATGATGTTAATGAGTCATAGAAATGATAGTTATTTACAAAAGTAGCTAAAACTCTTAACTGATTTTCCTAAACTTTAGTTTTACTTAAAAATGGCTTCTTTAAATTTTGCAATTATAAATGTAAGCTGTATACAAGATATTTACTCACATATACTCTGGTACTAACAAAAAAATACCAAAAAAAAAAAAAAAAACATGTTAAAATCACATCATACTTCTATAAGTAACCAAAGATAGCCTGATACTGCAGTTTGAGAATTTATATTTCAACCTCCCCCCCCCCCCGCCACTGCAAGAAATTACCCCCTCTAAAGCTATTCGTTAGATCCACTCTTGATTATACAAAACATGCGGTTTTCTGCTTTAAATAAAGCATGAAAAATTAAAAAACTTAAAACTTCAACATTTTACTGATGTTTGTAGGTAATCGAAAATGCATTTCCTAATTTACCTAAAACACATTTTTGTCGTTACTGTTGCTTCCTAATATACATTTTAATTGATGTATGTATAGTACTTTGTAAAAAAATCTTTACTTTTTTGCAGATACCAAATCACGAACTTTTATGGAGAATTGACGATTTATTGGAGAAGCTTCATTCTGATACCACTAATAATACTTCTAAACTAACCAGAGATGTACTAAAGTAAGTTCATTTATTAATATTTTTAAAGAAAGTTTTATATTGTCATTCTGGCTCACCTTTTCACCCTATTCTCCTCACACATGAAAATACAAATGGAAATGGAATTCATGTTCTCCTTGTAACATGTTTAATATCCTATTAAGTAGAAGGAAGTTCAACTTGCAATATTGCTTGTTGTATTTATTTTTCTGGCAAAGAAGATATTTCTCCACATCTGAAAATTCTGTTATATTTTTACTGAATCTAATCATTTTGTTTTTTTTTCCCCTCACCGTTATTTTTAGTCTCTTTCTTCTGGAAAAATCTTATCAATATTATATTTATATTTATCTTAGTTTCAATTTTTAGTTTTTTTTTTGTGTGTGGAAGAGAGAAAAAGAATAAAGCTGTATCTGCTGTCTAATATTAAATATTTGTTTGTAGTTTGATAATGTGGTGGGGTCAAGTGTACAGATATAGAAATCTTTCATTTATGTTTTTTTTGTGAGAAATATCTTTTTTGCCTGATTTAAGCCTAAAGCTAATCTTTGTGTACTTAGCAAACTTACTAAAAATATAATAGCAGCATTAAAATTTTACAAACGTGTGTCAGAGAGAGATACAGTTGAACATTGTTAATTTGAACAGACTTAAAAAGAATTACTGCTAAGACAAACGACATTCCGAATTAACAATCGTAGGGACAACAATCGTATAAGACACGTTTGTAATATAATGGGCACGACGAAGTGCCGGAATAAATAATGGTAGATGACATGGAATTAATGAGGCGGAATTAACATCACAATATCTTTATTGCGACTCCATTAACACAGAAAAAGGGACAAGACATCCACACACGGTTAGAACAGTTAACACTCGTTTCAGTTAAGATGCGTTGCCAAACACATACAACAAATTACATACATAAACAAAATGCTCCATCGAGGAATACATTACAATACCCTCCTCTACAAATTTAGTCGTACAACTGGTTTTATTTTACGTTTAGGACGTTCATTAACATTTAATTTTACAGGTGATGGATTAGGAATTACAGCATCTTTGTTACAATCAATTTCATTAGACTGAGAACAAATTGAATCTGACCCTACATCATCGGTTTCATTTTTTGGGGTTTTGGGTTTTTTTT
>JAXGGA010004635.1:0-86168 GCA_038373865.1 Uloborus plumipes
CAAAGGAATATTTTAAAATGGATACTTTTCGATTTATTTTTAATTATTTTTTTAAAGTGTCTAATCTTATTTAAAAAGTCTTGCAACCGGTCATTCTACTGAAAGAGCGACGCATTATGATCTCATTTTCTGCAGGGGCCCTGACAGCTTTAAACTCTAGTATCCCATTCCGTTTTAATTGCAAATATTTCAATATGTTGGTGTTGGAATGATATTTCGATGGAGATTTCTTCCCTAAACTTAAGTTAGGGGACCTGGAGTCCGTATGAAAAGTTAATTTTCGTATGTTTTGATTAATTTTTTTTTCGGCTCAAACTTTCAACATCTTAGCTTTGTACTTTATTATGAATATTTTTGCTTTTGGAAGTGTGCATCTGGGACGAATGGGTGCAAAATAAAGCTCCTTCTGGTTAAAATGGAACACCCTTTATATAATACCCCACTTCCCCTTTAACGCGAAACTCGTATTACAGCATAACTTAAAAAAAAAACATTACGTAAAAATAATTTATTTTGTTTAAAAAATTGATAATCATTTATTTTTGCCCTGTTTGAGTATTTAAGCGTTAAAAAAATAATATTTAGGTCAATGCTGCGTAAACGTGCCACGTACCCAGAGCACGTTTATGCAGCCTCACTTGTTGACCCTATCTCACAGACAAAGTGGCATTTTTCATTATTTTGGCTTCTAACTTAGTTGTGTTAGTTCTTTGAACATAGTGTCTTACCATCTATAAAATAAAGAGCACTTATAATGGGTAGAATAGTCTTTAAAATTAAAAACGACTAGGCATGAAGAAATAACTTTGATTGTAAGCTACAAGAAACGAACCTCTTGCTCAATTAAACCTTAAATGTTGATTTGTAAAACTAAATAGCCAGAAAATACCAAAAAGGTTTACACAGTATTTTGAAAAAAAGCTTCAAGGGCACTTTAAGCAGTAAGAACGGACGTAAACGTGCCCGTTGTTAATGTGTAAACGTGCCCCGTCGCCTTTTTCATATTTATTTTTAACGTGCAACAAAATTTAATAATTATCTTTGTTCATACCACACACACACACACACCCACACACACACACACCACACACACACACACACACACACACACACACACACACACACACACACATACACACACACACACATATATGAATACAGTTCTCAAAAAAGGATGAAGTTTTGCTAATATTCATATATTTGTTTATTTTTATCTAAGTAATCTTACTTCACAATAACCTTTAATAAGTTCGACACAAAATTTACTTAAGTTGGCAAAAGATATTTTATCTCCCCAGATAAAATGCCAAATGATATACCAAAACTTGACGGAAGCTAAAAAACTTGTGAAAGAATTGCTAGGGACCAGCAGCAATCTGGCATGACTGGTGACATACCAAATATAACACATTTTGAAAAAAGGGCGCTGCGTAAACGTGGCCCGGTCTTCTCTACTGAAACATAAAATTTCAGCAACCTAATTTTTCTGCCAAGCATTTAGGAGCGAATCTAAACTTTAATCAGCTTTTATCTCTCTTGTTATATTAAACGAGCAGAAGGGAAGAAAATGGAAGATCCGAAAATTCCTCGACATAAAAGATAAAGATTCATAAAACAGAAAATCGAATCGAAAGATGATCCAAATTTAATTTAATGCTGTGTTCTCTACAAACTATTCAGTTTCGTACTTGAAGAAGAACTAGTCATAGCGTGGGAGATTATTTGATAGTGCATCTCTTTTGAAGTTTTCCTTTATTTTTCTAGGATATTAGGATATCGGTCTGCTGAGGAAAATTCCAAATAAGCAATTTCCCAATTCATTTGCTCGGCCTTGATATTGCATATATTTGATGATTGTGCATAAATTTGCACTTCATTCTTTAAAACTTTGGCTTTAAATTTTAATATATTTTAAAATAAGGAATCATTATGTATACCTCACACATCTCGCAACACATAGGGGAAACAATGCACACATCAAACTTTTGTTTTCCTTTCTATATTTCTTTTTACATTTCTTTATTTTAAATTAACTTCATGTGGGACTACAGGGGAGAACATTTGAACAAGATTGAAAAAATAGGGCATTCATCATAACTCAAAGAAAAACTCTTTGTATATACCAGTAAACATGTATACCAACTACGCTAAAACGTTTGTAATCGATGTTGTATCAGTTAAAATTGTAAAGTAAGTTGTCAAAAAGAAAAAATATTTCCCAAACATACAAACCTGCTCACTGTCAAATTTGAAAGTTTCGAAGCATGTTCTGATCGTTAAATACGCAATAAAAATCAACTTATAGATGACAGCAAGTGTAAAGAATACTTTACTTTGTAAATATTATTCTTATTATATATTGATTTTAAACTTGATAATGAGTGAGTATGAATTTTTTTTCCAAACTTCTGTTTTTATTCAACATATTTCGTCTTTTTATTTCTTGTAGCTTCATTAACACTAAATTGTTGACCAACCATTTGGTACAAAAATTTACAATCAATTGCAGATTAAATAGTAATAAGAAAAATAAGTTACAATATTTACAGTTTTTAACACCTCTAATATCCTACACTAATATTGGGGGAAGACCGCCTATATTGGACCACTGCTTAAATTGGACCTCGGGCTTAAAATCTAGTAGAGATCTGTGCTACACTCTAACAGTAGAATTATAAAGTTTTAGAAATAAAACCAATGTGTATGAAGTTTCACCAAGCTTAGCTGTTTAGCGTGAGTTACGGCTAGATTTGTGTTGAAAACGTGCAAAATCTTATTTCGCGGAATTGCTTCTAGAAGGATAACTCAAAAACTTGTGAGTTGAGGTAAAATGCTGTTACAGTATTATAATCTGTGTTTAATAAGGATTACATCGATGTATTTACATGCGCGATTGTGATAATTTTTAACAGAGCAATGAACTGAAGAATAAAAAATGGCGTGTTTTCCTTTATTGGACCGAAAAAATTTTCCTATATTGGACCGGTGGTCCAATTTAAGAATATGATTTTAAACAAGACTTTTTATTAATCGTAACATAAAATAAGTGACTCATCTTATTTAATAGCGTAGTTAAAATTATTTTAAGCATACTTAACAACCTATTCACGATATTCATTTAAACTTTTTTATCAAGCACATTTTTATCAAGCAGAAGCTGCAACTTCTTAAAATGTATGTTTTTTTTCTCTTCATCTATTAAGCTGAAGTTTCAGGTTGTTAAACATAGTTATTAACTTAAATAAAATTTATGCTGGTTTACTGAGAGAAAAATATGAAATTCTTCGATATTTTCGAAAAGATTTTAAAAGGAAACAATTTATATGCTACTAAAATGTTCAATGTAGATGAAGCCGGTCTTTTCACTGCTCAAAAGCCCCAAAATATATTGACGTATAGAGGCAAACACCATGTTGGAGCAGTAATGAGTGGTGAACAGGATTTTAAGCTCCCCATGCTTAATTTCAAAAGATTACGTTCCATGTATGAATTTACCTTAAAAGCATCCTATGGTGACAAATATTCTTTTTCAAAAAAAAAAAAAAAGGTTGGATCACAAACAAAAATTCACACAGTTGATACAGCATTTCATCAAAACTGTTAAGCTAAGGAATGTAAAAAGAATTTCCTTCTATTAATGGATAGTCACAGTACTTACATAAAGGACATTCATGCAATAAACTTGACAACGAGAACGATATAATAATGCTTTCTGTTTAAGCACATAATGCACGTAGATGTGGTCTTTATTCAGTCTCTGTCTACATATTTTAATCGAGCATGTGATACATGGAGGCGAGAACATCCAATGAGATCCATTATCTAATATCGCATGGGAGAACTGTTGGATAACTCTTATGGGCAAACCGCAATCAAGGCCATGGCAAATGCTGTGAGTTGATTCCAAAGAAACGGAGTTTGGCCTGTTTATTGACATGTGTTTAATGACATTGATTTGACTGCAGCAGAATTAGAGGTAAATAGTCCAGATAAAACTACTAAAAGTGAACAGGTTACATGTTCGGTGTAAGTTGTACACTATGTACAAGAACTAGCTACGACTTAACATGATTAAGTGTATGAAATGCCATCGGCAAGTTTATCAACACTGCCTAAGTGAGGCCGAAGCAAAAGAAATTCTATAGCAAATCCTGGATATTAATATCAAGAATATAAATTATTCTATGATTTCCTGGTACGGTCCAATTTAGGAAGCGCATGATTCAATTTAGGCGCATATATTCCTAAATTGGACTTATGCAACTTTTTATAAGATAATTTTTTAAAAAATAGTTTTCATATTTTCAGAAAATATAAGCTGCTAGGGCGGTTCCTGATTAAATTTAGCCTTCGATGCCCTATTTGGCATTTCTGTTTTGCTTCACATTGAGCGACACAGGCCTCCTGTTCTTAGGGGGTCCAATATAGGCGGTCTTCCCCTAATATCATGGTAAAAGTACGTGAGATATTCACATTCGCACCAGATTATGTGTTCACAATTGCCCCATCATATCGCACCCTTGCTTCAATAATGTTACAACTCAAAATATGACGATTTTGAGTTATTGGTATCACTGGATTCAGAAAAAAAGAGCTCTATCAATTTCAAAAAACCGTTCTAACTTGAGGGAATTCAGTGGCCGTCAGATAGCAGTTGAATCGGTGTAGACGATTCACTTGCTATCCCGACGATTCACTTGCTATGGAAAATTAGCTAATTTTCATGATAACAAAATATCAAATAGGGAAGGATACCAAATAACGTCTGAGATTAGATTTTAAAGCACTATCTCACATTTTGTCATGACTTTCAGGCCCAGAATAATAATATCTGCGGCGGAAACAGTTTTTCGCGTTTCCTGAAAAAAGCGGATTTTTGAGTTGTGACACTATTGAAGTAGGTGTGCGATATACCTTCAAACTCATCTGAAAAAAAAAACCGTTAAATTTACCTGAATATTTATTCAACTTTTTGCAATAATTGAGTTTAGCAAACTAGTTAGTTTAAAATACATTTTCACTTGAGGAAGACAGTGGTGAAATTATGTACAACACTTGCTGAAACAAAGAAGTTGTCATTACAAAAAAAAAAAAAAAAAAAAAAAACCAACAACACACTATTCTGAAAATTTGACAAAGATGTATGACAGGATTCTGCTATTCAAATGTTTTAGCTTCATGTTATCTTAGTTAAATATAGCATGTTCACATGTGTTTCATTTTTACATCTACCTCTCTTTCCTTTACCGATCTTTTTTTTTTTTTTTTGATCAAAGGAACTTTTTTAGTCGATACTTTATAGATAAGTTGGTACTATGACTAGCTGACCCGGCAAACGTTGTTTGTTTTGCCATATAAATAATTTCCTAGTAATTTCTAGTGTAGACAAAAAATAGCTTACTTATTGTAAGTATGTATGTATGTATGGTAAAATGTGTATATTGTATGTATGTAAGAATGTGGTATATGCGTGAAATAAGCATGGAGCGCTGTGAACGATGAGGGAATATAAAAATAACAAAAGGCAAACATTATTTTTAAGTTATTATAATTTATTCCTTAAAATTATATATCATTAATTAAACAATTACGACAGTAACACTATTAAACAATATTTTTGTTAGTCCATCTTTAGTTAACACAAACAAACTGGATGGTTTACCCACTCGAGAGCATGCCACGTATAATTGTCCGTGTGAAAAACATGGTGTTCTCAAATCTAAGCCACAAACAGACATTGTTTGACCTTGGGATTTGTTGATAGTCATTGCAAATGCCAATCTAATCGGAAACTGAATACGTTTGAATTGAATTGGCACATCTGTAGGTACAATAGGAATCCGTGGTATGAGTATATTTTCACCTCTGAACTTGCCATTTAAAATCCTGGCTTCGATCACGTTTTTCATTAATTTTTGAATGACTAATCGCGTACAGTTGTACAGCCGGGGCGGGTTCAAATTACGAAGCAAGATAATTGGAGATCCAACCTTTATTTTTTAAAAATTTGTGTCACTTTAATGGTCGTTCATACCCCCCCCCCCTCTCGCAGTGAAAAAAAACTTTACACTGCAGATTTTGCCTAATAACTCAACACTCATGGTGTTTGATACATTTTATTTGTTTGTAATGATGGTTTTTGGTCACAACCAATATGAAAATCACAAAAAATAGTTACTTTAATTTTTAACATATATTTATCTTCTTCAGAATTTTTGACTTTTAATTTTACCTTGAATTTGACGTACATGCAAGGTATAAAATACAGAATTTTATAAAGGTACAAAAATTAACATAATATAATTGATAGTGTCATTTTGTACTATAAAAAAATATGGGGTAGATCCCCATAAGGCTATGTACCTGCATAAGGACATTACAATAATTAAAATCATTCAAAAAAAAAAAAAAAAAACCATGCAGCTGTTCGAAAACATCCTTGCGGGCCTGGATTCGATCTCATTCCATCAGAATCGGTTCAGTAGATCAGATGTTATGTGCGAACAAAAAACATTTAGGGGTGGACTACCCCTAACATTTAGGGGGATGAGAAATAGATGTTGGCCGATTCTCATAGATACTGGATAAACACAAAAAATTTCATCAAAATCGGTCAAGCCGTTTCGGAGGAGTATGGCAACGAAAACTGTGACACGAGAATTTTATATATTAGATAAATAATGGCTCATTATATTCAAATATATAAACATTAAAGGCCAAAACTTTAAGGAAGTTCTGGAATTAAGTGCAAAGGTATACTTAAAAATGGCGCAGCCATGCAAATGGATTGAGCAGATTAAGGGAAGGTGGAGTAAGTGAATAAATGAATAAAATACATAATCAATATATAATAAGAAAATAAATGAATGAATAAAATAGCGAATGAATTATTGAATGAAGGAATGTGAATAAATCAGTTAATTAATGAATACGTAAGTGGCTTCATAAATGATTGAATAAGTAAATGAACTGAACTTTATTACTTTGCCCCGCATGCACTTGTCTAATTGCATGAAACATTGAAATTATAATTAAGCTAAATAATAAATAAATAAATACTGAACCGTATATATGTAGGTCTCAATTAATATATAAATTGGTAATTTAATCCTTTTATGTTAATGTCAAATGGTAACTTTATCCTTTTATAAAAGCAAAAGTACTTTTTGACTTATCGCAAAGTATTACAACAGGACTAATTTTTTGAAACTTGCTTGTATTAAAATATGCTTTGTTATTCAAGGATAAACTTTTTCCTGACTGGAATAGACTACACATGGTACTACATGGTTGAAGTATTATCAGCTAGGTGGTTCTAAAAAGCACAGTAAATATTTCAATTTATTTTTGCCCGTTAAGTCACTTTGCCTCATTTCCCCGCTTATATTCTCTGTAATTACACTGTAAAAAATAGATGTTGTTTTTTAATTATAATATAGCTAATTTTATAGCAACAAACTACAAATTTCTAATTTTACAGTAATAAATGTAAATTTGCTAATTTTAGGGGTTGCATAGTAATATATGCATTTTACAGTTGAAATTGGAATCTTTGTGGCCGGTATTATACTGTTTTTTTACTGTATAATACAGCTAATTTTGTGGTAATAAACTGTAAAATTGTGGCAGTAAACTGTAAAATTTCCTACTTTACAGTAGTAAACGGTATAAGTGCTAACTTTACAGTTTATTACTGTGCATTTTTACAGTTTTAAACTGGAGCCTCTGCTGCCAGTATTATAGTGTAAAAACAACACTTTATTTTTTGCAGTGTACACATATATTTTGTAATTTTTCTCCAAGGAATAATTCAGATAATTTTTCTCTGAATCATCTATTTAATAAAAAGGATCAACCCGTAGAACACATTTTATGTTAGCTTCGATACAGCCTCGGTTATTGAGAGTAATTTTCATCAGTATGGTTTAACTTTGCAACGCTTCACATTTTTTTAACATATTTGACTTCAAAATAAACTGTAGAAGACCCCTCTTTGCTGGCAAGGTTATACTGTTAAACTAATTTTTATTTCACAAAATATGTTGGCATTGTTGTACACAGCGTCCTAGGACACCTAATCCTTCGAAGAACAACATTCGTCCAGCTCTTGCCAAAATACCTGTAGAAATGCTGGAGAGAGTTCAAAGTAGACTAGAGCAGTGCTTTAGAAGTAATGGACACCATCTGTCTGACACGATCTTAAAAACTGAGCAAGCAGGTTGCTCTGCTCCAGTCCTCTTTTTCAGTCCAAAAATAATACTTAAAAAATGTTACAGAAATATTTTCTGCTAAAGAAATCACACGAACATATATGATTTAGAATTATTTAAAAGATGATTAAAAATAAGAAAAAGAAAAAAAAAAAGGGATTTATAACACGCTTCTTTATGAAACACTCAGGATAAACTGTTAGTTTTTCCTCAGAAATGTGCCAGTAGAAAAAAGCTAGCTAATTTGTCCCCCCACTTTTTCTATCTTTCGAGTATTTTTTAAAACACTGGAATAAAGTTTCAGTATATAATTGAAAATATAGTCTAATTTTTCAAATAACATTTCAGAAAGGAAATAAACACCCAACGATGCTCTTTAGCTTTAAAAAAAAAACGTAAGCTCATCGTTGTACTTTCCACAGCAAGTTTAATTGCAAACTTTACATCAGATAAATTAATTCTTAGGAGTACTTTATTATTTTAGACAAAGATGGGGAATGTGAGAGATAAAAAGTATTCCTCCAATGCTAAAAGATATCTAGCTTTCTAAGTTCAACTAAGCGTGAATTATAAAGAGTTAGACTTTTACCAACTTCGTTATTTAGCTTATAAAATCAAAATTTTCTTAAACATATTTTATGGCAGTGATATATGAGTTTACAAAAGGGCTTAGAAGCAAAATTTTTAATCCATGCAATTTTCTATTTTTCAGAGACAAAATGTGTTGGGGATTTTTGTACTGCTTAGCCCTTGTTTTTATTCATATGGGACACATCTCTGCTAAAAAAGGTAAGTTATTACTTCTGTTACCAAAAGAGATAGGGATTGAAATAGATTCTTGTAGATATATTGTTCTTAATATTTAATGATCTTGAATTCTACGATTTTAGGAGTAGTTAACCTTTGAAAATCTTGGCATAAGAGTATTTTTCATAAAGAGTACATTTCCATCAATTTTCCAATATGAACAAAATATTGTACTGATCACAAATGAAATAACTTAAGAATGTTAACTCGAAAATGCATTTTTATGATAGGGGAGGTAGAAGATCTGTGATACATAGGAAGGACTGATACATTGACAATTGTTCTCTACGAATGACTTATCTTGCAATTTTTTTTCACAAATGATGATCATGCAGGGGTGCCCATCCCCACAAGCTCAATGGCGGAAACTACCCCCCCCCCCGGCCCAAATTTCTCACAACCCTCTTGTGCTTTTTATTTTGATTTTTACCCCCTTTTTTATTTTATTTATTTGTTTTTATATATTATTTAGTTATTTTTTTACATTATATATTATTATTTTTCTATATATCATTAATTTTTTTAAAGTTCGAATTATGCGCAGAATAGAATCGCTTTTTTTCTCTTCCAGACATTCCAAGCACACACACACACGCACACAAAAGATAAATAAATAAATAATACTAAAGAAATAATTTAAATTAAAAAAATAAATTAATGAATAATTTTTATTAAACAAATCAGTAAATAATTTAAAGTAAAAAAATAATTAATCAATAATTAAAAAAATAATTAGTTAGTTAAAAAAAACCCCCAACATTTTGATGTCGCAACTTGCGCCATAATCCCCCCCTCCTCCTTGTGATCATGTATGTTATTCTGTAACAAAAATAAAATTGAAAAATCGAATGCTTCCCTATTGATATTTGGTAAATATACTTGATACTCTTCCCCAACAGACTCTTCTGGCTATTGGACAACATACGCATGCGAAGGTGGCACTTTGCATTTGTCATGCTCAAAGGGACGTATCCATCTCATCCGGGCAAACTACGGCCGCTTCAGCATAAGCATTTGCAACGACCATGGAAATTTAGATTGGCGTGTCAACTGCAAGTCCCACCATTCCTTCCTCATCATGCAAGAAAGGCAAGTACAGTCAAAATACTCAACTAAATCACTTCCAAATACATTTATATTGGGGTGGGTCGATCTTAACTTTTTTTAAAAAAAGAAAACGCCTGTGGTAGGAAAAGTTGTGTATTGGTATCAAATGTTTGTACAAAAAATTGCTTTGAGATCAAAATATATTTACATCTCCCGCAAGGTCCTTGAAGTTTCGCCAAATATGTAAGAAATAGCATTTTAGTTTAATTAAAATTTTTTTTTATGTATGATTTTTTTTTGAATCGTCAGGAGTGAAAATGGTAGCACAATATGACTCATAGCTCATGAAAAAAACAACTTAGATATTGTATAATATTTAAGCTCTCCTCCAGGCCCTTGAAGTTTCGCCAAATACGTAAAAAATTGTATTTTAATTTTTATTAAAAAATATTAAAGCATTATTTTTTTATTAGCTTGTAGCGTTGATCTAGTACACAGTAAGACTCTTTGTTCATGGGGAAAAATATTCTGGTATTATATGATATTTTGGTTTTCCACTGAGCCGGAGAAATTCATATCATTTGGATCTTCTTGATATTTTAGCCCCTTAAAGCAGATTTTTTTATTCAACGTAGCTTCTAAAATGCAAATTATTTTAAGCTCTTTATTTCATGTAATAACACTACAGCCTGTACCAATATGTAGACAAAATACTCAAGTTGCTATTGTAAGCCTCCTGTTAATTATATACAGGAAAAGCCCAGGAGACTCTTTAGAGTTCAGAGGAGAGAGACAAATTCAAACAGCTCTTTCTACATTGGATATCCTTCTTCATTGGACACTTCTATTGGATATTAAGGTGGAGCGAAAAAAACAAAGTTTTTATTTTCGAATCGTAATAGTGCGGAAAAGTTGCGATTGGGGAAGACTTACAAAACAAAACAAAAATTTTTGAAATCGGATAATATCTTACGGTCCCGCAACGAGCCTGAAATTTTGAAAAATTTAAAATTTTCATTTGTTTTTAGCGATTTTTTAAAATTTTTGTTTCAATGTTTTATTTTAATACTCTTGGACGGAAGAGTTACAATTGGTGAAGCCTTCTGAAATTTTTAAAAATATATTGAGATCAAATAATATCTTCTGATCCAGGAGCAAACCAGAAAAACCAAAAAAAATGGAATTATTCAGCTTTTTTTTTGGGGGGGGGGGGATTAAAAAAATTAAAAAAAAATTCTCGTTTTTCATTTCTTCTTTTTTACCCGTACCATAGCGTAAAGAATTATAAAAGAACTATATTAGTCTTAAACATTAATTTTTTTCTTGATTTTTTAAGTATCTTCTAAACATGCAAAACTACCATTCTTTATAACAATGAAATATTTTTAAATTATAGAAAATTATAAAATATTTTCCAAAATTTCTACAATCCAGTACAAAAACCCACTAAATAAAACACCCACGAGCAAAATAAACGCTAATTTTAATCACTAAACTATAAACAATTTTGATACCTAACTAATTATATGCAATTTCTTAACTGCCTTTTGAAGTCTGTGCCTTCTAGAATCTGTTACCTAACCTAACTGACTACCCACAGAATCCTTTAACATTAATTTAATTAAAAACTAATTCTTATTCAGTCTTTAAAATTAAACCTAGTTAGGTTAAGTAGTGTATAGAATGAGACTGCAAAAGGAAATTAAAAATCAAGAAACTAACATATAATAAGGTACGTATTAAAATAGTTTATCGTTTAGAGTTATAAATATTGTTCATCTTATGAGTGAGTGTTTTGTTCAGTGGATTTTTGTACTGAAAAATTTGAACAAATTTAATTAAAAGGTATAGGGTGGAGCGAAAAACAAAAATTTTGGAATCTTATTCTGTAATACCCGGCAAAAGCTGTGCATGCGTAAGTAAAAAACACATGCAAAATATTATCAAGTTTGAACAACTCCCTTAGGGTCCTACCTGGGCTTGAATTTCTCTTAAAATACGAAAAAATGTCGATTTTCAAATTTTTTTTGGAAAATATAAATAATCACTATTTTTGTTCTATAACCATTAACATGCTTCCTTTTAACACTCGTTTCATGCGTCTTCAAAATTATTTACATTCTATTCATTATTAAGTTCGTACTGAAACCGTAAAGTTCAGTGAAATTAACCAAAAATTGACTTTTTTATCATTTTTTGCACATAGCAATAATTCTTCATTTATAATCCAGATTCTTTTTTTTGCAACGAATGGGCAAAATGCAGCTTTAAGTTGTAAATGCAATTATATTCGGTACATTAACAGCCCAGAACGCACCACAAAGAGGTAGCTGCACTTCGTGTGTCATTCTGCATTTTCCATCTACCCAGCCACGTTGTTTACATATTTTCAACACATTTATACGGATTCAATTACTATCTGATGTTAAACAGGTTACTTTTGAATCAAAGTTTGAAGTTTGACTCATGACTCAGTTTTTACATTGACGATTGCGAGCATAAAGTTTTTCATTTAAATTCATATCTTGTCTCTTCCTTCAATAGCAATCTGCCGTTTCACTAACCTGTTTCGAACCCTTAAAACAGTCGGAGTGTAGAAGAGGTATACTTATTGAATCACTGATAAAGTACAACTTGTTTTTGAAAAGTTGTCTTATTAACGTTGCAAGAACTCGGTGGAAGATACCAAAGCTTTAAAAACGGATAAGAGTACTTGGTGGACATTGTCAATGTAATACAGAAAGAAAAAAGTGAACCCTGATCTCACTATCAAAAATTGGAGACCTTTCAGTCATTAGCTTTCATTAATTCGAGCTAACAGAGTTATGAAGCTGTTGATGTTCAAGCTGAGTTTCTAATGAGATAAAGATACTCGTCAGTTATATCATTAAAAAATACGCTTTTGTATAGTTCAAGAAATTAGAAATTAAAAAAAAAAAAAAAAAAGAAAGAAAATCTCCGTGAAAGAAAATTTCCATGGAGCTGTAATCATATTAAAAATTACACATTCTATAAAAGTTTAAAACTATAAGAATAAATTGACTGGTCAACGCGTGTTTACTTTCCTCCCATTAATGATGTTAATTAAAAAAAATCTCATAGTTCGAACTTCCAAAACTTAATATTGGTCATAAAAGTTCTCATTTAGTTATCAAAGTGTTTTTTGATGTTGTATGCCTTTCCGTAACGCAAATCCTTTAGTTTGACCATGGCCAATTACAAGTTCTCAAAATTAACAAAGCAGGCATTTCTTCGAATCAGCAGTTCCACGAAGAAGAGAAGATCATCAATTAAATGAATTATAGATTGCGTAACTTTCATTATACATACAATTTCATGAAATTTTTTCTTTATTTTCAATTTCTAATTTCTTGAAGAATTATATTATTTAAAGATATAACTGACGAGCATCTTCATCTCATTAGAAATTCATTTTGAAAATTAACGGATTTATAACTCTGTTAGCTCGAATTAACGAACGCTAATGACTGAAAGATCTCCGATTTTTGATAGTGATATCAGGGTCACTTTTTTCTTTCTGTATCACATTGACTATGTCCATCAAGTACTTTTACTCTTTTTTTATATCCGTTTTTAAAGCTTCGATATCTTCCACCGAGTTCTTGCAACGTTAATAAGTTAATTTTTCAAAAACAAGTTGCACTTTATCAGTGATTCATTAAGTGTACCTCTTCTACACTCCGACTGTTTTAAGGGTTTAAAACTGGTTAGTGAGACGGTAGACTGCTATTGAAGGAAAAGACAAGATATGAATTTGAATGAAAAACTTTATGGCTCGCAATCATCAATGCCAAAACTGGGTCATAAGTCTAACTTCAAACTTTTATCCAAAAGGAGAAACCTGTTTAACATTAGATAGTAATTGCATCCGTATAAATGTGTTGAAAATATGTAAACAACGTGGCTGGGTGGATGGAAAATTCAGAATGACACCCAAAATGCAGCTACCTCCTTGTGGTGCGTTCTGGGCTGTTAATGTAACGATTATAATTGCATTTGCAATTAAAAGCTGCATTTCACCCATTCATTTTAAAAAATAGTATCTGGATTACAAAAGAAGAATTGTTGCTGTGTGCAAGAAATGGTAAAAAAAGTCAATTTTTGGTTAATTTCACGGAACTTTACGCTTTATGTACGAACTTTATACTAAATAGAATGTAAATAATTTTAAAGATGCATGAAAAGAGTGTTAAAAGGAAGCATTTTAATGGTATTAGAAGAAAAATTGTGATTATTTATATTTTCCAAAAAATTTTAGAAAATTGACATTTTTTCATATTTTTAGAGAAATTCAAGCCCTGGTAGGACCCTAAAGGAGTTGTTCAAACTTGATAATATTTTACATGTGTTTTTTACCTACGCATGCACAGTTTTTGCCGGGTATTACAGAATAAGATTCCAAAATTTTTGTTTTTCGCTCCACCCTTGTATAGGTAAGAAGTTGTACGTAAATGAAGGGTCAGGGGGAAAAACCACGGTAGTCACATTTGATTCATTTTGAGAAAAACGAAATTTAAACTTTACGAACTCATAAACTTCCCCAGTATACTTGTTCTAAAATGACAATAATACATGGACTACAGTGTTTTTTCACGAATATTGCATACACTAAACGAAATTACACTTATTTTTCTAACAGGTGGTAGCTTCAGTTTAAATTCAACAAAAAGTGGACTACCGTGGTTTTTCCCCCTGACCCTTCAAATATTATGTATACAATGGCGGTTTTGTTTTTTATTTAAAAATAATTTTGTGCATAAAAAATTAGAAATCAACAAAATCTGAAATTTGTTTTGTTTTTTAGACTAATACATTCATTATATTTATGGCTTTCATATCAAATGTGTTCCAAGAGCATCACCGTAACCTTTTAATCACAAGTTTCTTTTCAATCGTGTTTCAAATGTTCAGTTTTCATGATAACATGTTTAATATTTTTTGCATAAAGCTAATGGGGGTGTGTGGGGCAGGCCTTCCCCGCATTGCCCTCTCCTTGTCAAATGCTTTCCAATCCTTAATTTTTGTTACACCTTGCCCTACTTTGCTTGGAACTGTGTTACTGTAGGAACCAACATAACCTTAAAGCAAACTTAAAGCAACTAAAAAGCAAAAAATAATAGATTACATTTACATAAAATTTTTTAGCCATGCCTATTAATTAAATTTGATGAACTTTTTCAGTACAAAGATCCACTGAAAAAAATACTCACTCATAAGATGAACAATATTTTCTATCTCTAAACGATAAACTATTTTAATACCCACCTCATTATATGTTAGTTTCTTATTTTTTAATTGGCTTTTGCAATCTCATTCAAAACACTACCTAACGTGACTAGTTTAATTTTAAAGACCGAACAAAAATTAGTTTTCAATTAAATTAATGTTAAAGGATTCTGTGAGTAGTCAGTCAGGTTAGGTAACAGTTTCTATTATTTGAAAATATTTCATTGTTGTAAAGAATGGTAGTTTTGCATGTTTAGAAGATACCAAAAAATCAAGAAAAAATTAATGTTTAAGAATAATATAGTGCTTTTTAAAATTCTTTACGCTATGATACCGGGTAAAAAAGAAGAAAAAAAATGAGAACAGTTTTTAAAACTTTTTTTAATCCTCCCCCAAAAAAGCTGAAAATATCAATTTTTTCGTTTTTTCTGGCTTGTTCCTGGATCAGAAGGTATTATTCGATCTCAATATATTTCTTAAAATTTCAGAAGGCTTCACCAATCGTAACTTTTTCGTCCAAGAGCTTTAAAATAAAACATTGAAACAAAAATTTTAAAAAATCGCTAAAAACACAGGAAAATTTTAGTTTTTTTTTAAATTTCAGGCTCATTGCGGGATCGGAAGATATCATCCGATTTCAAAAATTTTTGTTTGTTTTGTAAGTCTTCATCAAACGCAACTTTTCCGCACTATTACGATTCGAAAATAAAAACTTTGTTTTTTTCGCTCCACCCTATTGGACATCCAAAATGTATGTTTTTTGAATGAGGTCAAAACAACATTCTGAACATGCACTAAGTGCAAATTAGTACCAGCTTCTTCTTACGATGACTAGTCTTGGTACTGGACCTCACTAGAGTGCATGAAATCATGAATTTGATCTAGCTGCTGCTAGATTCGTAAGATTGGCAACAACAGTAGAACTTTATTCCTAATAGTGTCATATGAATATCTGCTGTGAGCGTTATCTTTTAATATTCCACTCAGTTTTAAGCACTACATGAACTATTTGTTTTGATTTTACTCTGTACACACATTTTCATAACATGTTTTATTAAAGATTGCGGAAAACTATTAATTAAATAATTCACTCTAGTTTCTTAGTGAAAGTATAGTTCAAAAAATAATATTTAAAAAATATTTTTCCCGGCAATTAATCTGCAAAATTTGGCCGATTATGGCCGATTCAAATACAAATTCAAATGTATATATATAAATATGTATATATACATATATATATATGAGCGATTCCATACCAAATCACCGAATGGGGGTCGCACGACCAAATCGGATTTTTTTTTAATTTGGTGCACAGATTGATGGTATAGAGGTATGAAAAAGCCCAAAAGGAAAGTTACCTGCTCCACTTATTTTCTGAGATACATGCCCTCAAAGTTTGTCCGCCACGTCAAAATACTAAAAAAGTGATGTTATTTAATCATTTTTTATAAAAAATCGTACTCATGCAAAATAAAAGTGTTAGATATCTATGGAAACTAGTTACTCCAGGCATTCTGAAAAAAAATACTAGAACGTTCATAATGAAAATTACCAAGGTACAGGGCTCTTTGAAGTTGTCACCACAAAAACTTGATTTTGCAGATTTTGCTAAAATTCAGGCATTTATTACAAAAAAAGGCAAACAAAACCAAAGATTTTCTCACTTTCTGGTAGTGTACAGGTCCTCCCTGTAAATTGCTACGCAATAAATTTTTTGGGTTTCTCACTCCTTCTTGGAAATATTTTAGCTTAAAAATAAGCCATAAGGCAAAAAATGCGTTTTTGGCCATCTTGGCAGCCATTTTTCTCATAAAGGGGGAGCAGTAGAAACTTTAATTTTTTTTTTAAACAAGCCACTGATATGTTAGCTATTCACAGGAAAAGAGTTTACTTTTGGTTATTTCTCCCAATAAGAGATATCCTGCTGACAGTATATGGATGTTTTTCGCAACGACCATATGCTTTTGTTCCCCCTCTCATGGACTTAAAATTAATTAAACCAAAAAATAATTATATATTTATTATTAGCTGTATTATCTACTCAATATGTCATGAAATTTAATTTATTAAATCATTGAACAATAAATTAGATAATTGATGAAAACAAGAAAAAGTTTTTCTCTGATGCCTGAGCATTATGCATTCATAATTATAAAGCACTAAATACTTTCTTGAGAAATTAATTAACATAAATGAGCTCTAAATAGTTATATTATAAGCAATACCCAATCTTGTGATTGGGATACTCCTGTTTTTAATTGAAGAATTTCTTGAATATCACATGAATATCAGGAAAATAAATGAGGTCTTTTCGTTTGATGTAGGATACTTTATGACAAATTTCATTTGATGGGCTACTAACTGAGCATGGTGATAAAGAGCTATTAATTTCAGCATCGAATTCCATTTTACCTTATTAACAGTTAAATATTTATAAAATAATTAAATAAATAATTTAATATAAAGCCATGCTTGAAGAATTAAAATTAGTGCAACTAATTTATTCCCATACTGATCTTTACAAAACTGACATGTGTTGAGCACTGATAAGAACTGACAAGAATAAGTTTACTCACTAAAATACTAGTTCACAGATACTATAAAGCGTACATTATATTTTCTACAAAATAATACTGCAACAAAGAACAAGGGTATAAAGGGGTAGGTACTAAAGAATTTCTTGAAAAATCAATTAAAATAAAGGAGCTTCGAATATTTATCTCATAGGCAATACCCAATCTTGTGATTGGATGTTCCTGATTGATGTCTATAAACAGGAGGATACCCTTGTTCTTTGTTGCAGTATTATTTTGTGGAAAATAGAATGTATGCTTTATAGTATCTGTGAACTAATATTTTAGTGAGTAAACTTTTTCTTGTCAGTTCTTATCAGTGCTCAACGCATGTCAATTTTGTAAAGATCAGTATGGGAATAAATTAGTTGCACTAATTTTAATTCTTCAAGCATGGCTTTATATTAAATTATTTATTTAATTATTTTGTAAATATTTAACTGTTAATAAGGTAAAATGGAATTCGATGCTGAAATTAATAGCTCTTTATCACCATACTCAGTTAGTAGCCCATCAAATGAAATTTGTCATAAAATATCCTACATCAAACGAAAAGACCTCATTTATTTTCCTGATATTCATGTGATATTCAAGAAATTCTTCAATTAAAAACAGGAGTATCCCAATCACAAGATTGGGTATTGCTTATAATATAAATATTTAGAGCTCATTTATGTTAATTAATTTCTCAAGAAAGTATTTAGTGCTTTATAATTATGAATGCATAATGCTCAGGCATCAGAGAAATACTTTTTCTTTTTTTCATCAATTATCTAATTTATTGTTCAATGATTTAATAAATTAAATTTCATGACATATTGAGTAGATAATACAGCTAATAATAAATACATAATTATTTTTTGGTTTAATTAATTTTAAGTCCATGAGAGGGGGAACAAAAGCATATGGTCGTCGCGAAAAACATGCATATACTGTCAGCAGGATATCTCTTAATGGGAGAAATAACCAAAAGTAAACTCTTTTCCTGTGAATAGCTAACATATCAGTGGCTTGTTTAAAAAAAAAATTAAAGTTTCTACTGCTCCCCCTTCATGAGAAAAATGGCTGCCAAGATGGCCAAAAACGCATTTTTTGCCTTACGGCTTATCTTTAAGCTAAAATATTTCCAAGAAGGAGTGAGAAACCCAAAAAATTTATTGCGTAGCAATTTACAGGGAGGACCTGTACACTACCAGAAAGTGAGAAAACCTTTGGTTTTGCTTGCCTTTTTTTGTAATAAATGCCTGAATTTTAGCAAAATCTGCAAAATCAAGTTTTTGTGGTGACAACTTCAAAGAGCCCTGTACCTTGGCAATTTTCATTATGAACGTTCTAGTATTTTTTTTCAGAATGCCTGGAGTAACTAGTTTCCATAGATATCTAACACTTTTATTTTGCATGAGTACGATTTTTTATAAAAAATGATTAAATAACATCACTTTTTTAGTATTTTGACGTGGCGGACAAACTTTGAGGGCATGTATCTCAGAAAATTAGTGGAGCAGGTAACTTTCCTTTTGGGCTTTTTCATACCTCTATACCATCAATCTGTGTAACAAATTAAAAAAAAATCCGAGTCGGTCGTGCGACCAACTTTTTTTTTTTCGGTGATTTGGTATGGAATCGCTCATATATATATATATATATATATATATATATATATATATATTATATATATAATATATATATATATATATATATATATATATATATATATTATATATATATATATATATATATATATAATATATTGCATTTACTAAAAAAATTCACCTTTTCATATTAAACCGCTTGTATGCTTAATACTTTGAACAGTGCCGTTGCAAGAAAGTTTTTATTGGGGGGGGGGGGGGGGCGTCATTAGAAAATTTTCGAAATTAAAGGTCGAAAAACGTGATTTCAGTTCATTACATGTGTGTTCATACATACAATTTTCCTGTGCAAGGGAGGGTGTTATGAACCCTCTATCCTCCTCTTGACTACGCCACTGACTTTGGACATGGACATTTTACACAACGACATTAAAAACTTACTCGCTGTAGCCAGCTTTGATTTTTACATGTAATTATTTCTGTTCTGCAAAGTTGAAACGAAAGCTTCAAGTTTGACTTATCAAGACCAAGGAAAGTTTTAACTTCCCTGTTTGGAATTAGAGTTTGTCTAGTTTTTACAGGGTGACAAGAAATAACTTGGACACACATCGTACGGTATAACTTTGTTGCTAATGAAAATAATGCGACCAAACTTCAAAATAAATATGAATACATTATTTTGTCTAATATATTTAAACGTTTTCAAATTGGCTACCCTTAGTATTAATACAGAGCTTTAGACGTATCACAAAATTTTCGGCTACGGGCCGCAACTCACTCTTTGATATTTATCCCTTTCTTTCCCGAAGAATGGTTGTAGATATGCTAAAGTTTTATCAGGTTTAGTATACACCCTTGTTTCCAAGATGGACCAAACAGAATAATACATTGGGTTTAAATCTGGGGAATACGGGGGGCCATTCTTCAGCTGCAATGAAGTTTGGAAAATGTGTCTTGCATCAATCTTGAGTGTCTTTTGTGAAAAATCCTGTTGGAAGGTCTATCTTTGGTTTTCAAAGAACTTTTGCGAATAAGGCAAGACAACATCATCCAAAATGAGTTTGCGGTATGTTTGCTGATTATTTTTTATCCCTTGATCAACAGAAACAAGTGGTGTTTCCCCACTAGCACATATCCCACCCCAAACCATTGCAGATAGGGGTAGTTGACGCCGCCAACAATTAAAAAAGTTCCAGATGCTTCTGCTGACCAAACTCTATCATTATGGCTATTTTGAGTTTGTTCAATTGAGAACAATTTTTCATTTGTGAAGAGCAATGTTTTCCATCGATCATCTGCGGCCCGCTTAACAGTTCTTTCCTCTTTTGAAGTCTTGTGCGTTTATTCGTTGCTGCTAGCTTTTAAGTCTCTTTCATTTTGTAAGGGAGAAGACCAAGCTCAACAATTACCATCAAACGAGTGGTTTCTGTACTGATTTTCACCCCTCTAGCAACCTTTCTCATTGAAATCCTAGGATTTCGTTAAACTCGCTTTTTGACCACTTTCTGGTCGCTAGATGTGTTAACTGTGCATTTTCTTCTTCTTCCTGACCTGTCACCATTATGTTTGAGTTTTTTTAACCTTTTAATTGTGCAGGAAATTGTGTATTTAGCCACTTTCAATCGTTAAACAATTTCACATTTTTTCGTTTCTTGCTTATGCAATTCAAGTATGGCAGATAGTTTGCGAACAATAATGGTTATCCCAACTAACTCACTTACAACTATTTGGTAGCTTTCTAGGATCGATTCCCTATCACAATATCGTTAAAAATTCAGTGGTATTTACAGATATTTGGTTTGAAACTTCGTCCAAGTTATTTCTTGTCACCCTGTATTGAATTGCAAATGGCTTTGTATTCAAATTTTGAGCTTACGTGGGCAATTCATGTTTCAGGTGCAGCTTTAAATTAAACTGTAGTGTCAATGTATCCAGCAACACTTTTCTTGATCCCTGTCCTGGAACCCTCAAGTATTTAGAAGTTCAGTACCACTGTGGAACAGGTAATATTAGTAGTTTGTATAATCAGTATAGCTTGTATTTTGTAGAATTACACTGAAGTGACAAAAGTCATGGGATAGCAATATGCAAATTTTCAGATGGCAGTAGCATCGCATAGAACAGGTATAAATGCGCAGTGCTTTTACAGAGCTTTCATTTCTGTTCAAGTTATTCATGTGAAGAGGTTTTAACGTGATGATGACCGCACGACGTGAATTAACAGACTTTGAACGCAGAATGTTAGTTGGAGCTAGACGCATGGGTCATGCCATTTCGGAAATCGTTAGAGAATTCAACATTCCCAGATCCACTGTGTCAAGAGTGTGCCGAGAGTATGAAATTTCAGGCATAACATCCCACCATGGACAGCGCAGTGGTCGACCGCCTGCACTTAAAGATCGAGACCGGCGACGTCTGCAAAGAGTCGTAAATTCTAACAGACAAGCAACACTGCGTCAAATCACCGTAGAAATCAATTTGGGACGTACAATGGACGTGTCTGCTAGAACTGTGCGGAGAAATTTGGATTTCTTGGGCTATTCCAGCAGAAGACCGACTCGAGTGCCTTTACTGACAGAACGACATCGCTTGCAGCGACTCTCGTGGGCACGTGAGCATATCGGTTGGTCCCTAGATGAATGGAAAACCGTGGCCTGGTCCGATGAGTCACGATTTCAGCTGGTAAGAGCCGATGGTAGGGTTCGAGTGTGGCGCAGACCCCACGAAGCCATGGACCCAAACTGTCAGCAAGGCACTGTTCAAGCTGGTGGTGGCTCCGTAATGGTGTGGGCTGTTTTTTCATGGCATGGACTTGGTCCTCTAGTGCGACTGGACCGAACATTGACTGGAAATGCTTATGTGCAGCTACTTGGAGATCACTTGCAGCCATTCATGGACTTCATGTACCCAAACAACGATGGGATTTTTATGGATGACAATGCGCCATGTCACCGGGCCACAACTGTTCGCAATTGGTTTGAAGAAAATTCTGGACAATTCCAACGAATGATTTGGCCACCTAGATCGCCCGACATGAATCCCATTGAGCATTTATGGGACACCATCGAGAGGTCTGTTCGTGCCCAAAATCCTGCCCCATCAACGCTTTCACAATTATGGACGTCTATCGAGACAGCATGGCTCAATATTCCTGCAGAAGACTTCCAACGACTTGTTGAGTCCATGCCACGTCGAGTTGTTGCACTTCGCCGGGCAAAAGGAGGGCCGACACGATATTAAGAGGTATCCCATGACTTTTGTCACTTCAGTGTAAATAATTTGTAATAAAAGCACTTTAGTATAATTTTATGATTATTTAATTGGAATTATTAAACAATTTGTATAATTAGTATTTTTGTATACTTTTATAATTTTTTAATGAATATTTTGTACAATTATATAATAATATACAGCATTTTGTAAAATTGTCTAGTTATAAAATTAGTATTTGTTTTGATTCTATAATTAGTATAGTGCGGGCTTAGTTTTTCATAAAAATCAATTATAAGAGTATTCATTAAAACTAATATATTGTAAGCAGCCTCTCTCTCTATATATACATGTTATTCCGGAAACTTAAAAAATAGCGTCATCTTTTAACAAAGGAACAAATGGGGTCAAATTTTCAATTAAATTGCTGGAAGATATTATTAAGTTATTCATTGTCATATTGAGAGGTAATTAACTGACAGAGTGATTGGTAGTTAAAGAAAGCTGTTGAAACTACATTAAAAATAAGAAAGCGATGATTTTACAAGTGTATCCTAATGGGCTCTTAATCTGATTCAAAGTGCACTCAATATGTTCTCAATTGGGTTCCTAAAATTAAATTTAACAAATATCGGTAGCGGGATACATTCAAAACAGATTCAGAGTATATTTTAGTACACCTTATTTCTAACAATACATTCGAAGTAAATTTTAGGGCAGAATACATTTTTCTAAATTAAAAAGTTCCAAACCTGTTTCCATTGTGTACCCTGCAAAAATAGAATGTTGTTTTTACAGTATAGCATAGCTAATTTTACAGTAATTTTACAGTATAGCATAGCTAATTTTACAGTAATTTTACAGTAATAAACTGTTTTACAGTAATAAACTGTAAAACTACTAATTTTACAGTAGTACACTGTAAAATTGCTAGTTCACAGTAATAAACTGTAAGATTGCTAAGTTACAGTTTATCCAGTTTATCACTGTGCATTTTACAGTTTTAAACTGGAACCTCTGCTGCCACTACTACACTGTAGTTTTCACAGTATAATACAACTAATTTTATGGTAATAAGCAGTAACATTGTTAATTTTAAGGTAATAAACTGTAAAATTGCTAGTTTTATTGTAATAAACTAAAATTGCTAGTTTTCCAGTTTATTACTGCGTTTTTATAGTTTTAAACTGAAACCTCTGCTTTCAGAAAAAAACTGTAAAAACAAGAACTTATTGTTGCAGTGTACTGGGGAATTTATTGTATCTATTTCCAATGAATTTCAGTTTACTGTTTCTTCAAAAGTATTCTTGATTCTTTTAAGCCTCCTTAAGTGCTTAATAATGTATCTGTGTTGACTTATTGGACATCGAAATGATTTTAAACACTCCACTAATGTACTCTTTACTATGGTTGAACAGATCCAGCAATGATAACTCTCTCCACTACGCCATCTTCCCTAAACCCTCTGCTCTCAAATGGAAATCAGAACGACAGCAAACCACGGGCGGCATCGACAGTCATTCCAACTTTGCCAGTAGTTCAATTACGGAGGACAACGACTCTACCTCCGGTAGTTTCTGTTCCTGCAGAAGAATTCTCATTTGAGTACACTTCCATCACCAAAAGTAAGAACAACTTGCGCTTCAGATATTATTTAAATAAATTTTCCATCAAATACGGTAATGGTAATTGTGTTTTTAACAGTTTTAGTGACGTTAAAAGTGATTTACTGTTTTTTTTTTAATCCATTCAAATACTAGTTGCTTATAGAAAATTTAAGATGCACTAAAACAAGATTAATGATATAACGTTTACAAATATCATTTATTAGACACATATTGCCACATTAATGAATACTAATTATGCCGTTCGACAAAAGAAAAACCTCTAGCAATGCTTCTGACACCATTCTTGCTGATTCTTACGCATCAAAATATGACCACTATTTCCCCCATCATGTCTCACTTTTTGGAAATGGCGCCACTAAATTTTTTCAGTTACCGACAAATTCATAGCCATTATTTTAATTTAGAGGGACAGGGCACATTATATTAACCATTTACATTATTCTGAGACGCTAGAGAGGTGCAAGGTTCAAAAGCATGAACATTTTAACCAAGTCTCAGTGGGGTATTTCCCCTAAAATATTTTCAAAAAAATAAGTTTTTTTTCCCTAGAGGTTTGCTGTACAATTTTTTCTCTTGTTTTTCTGGGTAAAACCAGAGTATCGGACTTATCCCTATGAGCTTCATGTCCGGAAGAAATTTAATGTGGTATATTCTTTTTTTTTAAATATTATAAACATCACATGTTGCATAACCAGAGTCGACTCGCTGATGTTCAGTAAAGAACCATCCGTATTATTAAATGAAAAATATAATTAAGATTGAAAGTGAACTTAAGTATGTTTAGATTATAGCAATTATGTACATTTTTATTTCTTGGGATGCATCGCTCTTATTATTTTTCACTATATCAAGAAGTAATAGAAATGGATATTTATAAATACAGCCGACACTCGATGACTCGAAGTACAAGAGACCAAACAAAGTATTCGACATAACTGAAGTTTGAGACACCAAAAAATTTAAATTAATTTAATTTTGAAAGACTTGTAAATAAAACACACATAAATACACCGAAAAGAGCGAAAACGTCTTCCCCAAAATAAAAAAAATTATAAGGGGATATTACTTTTTCCCAACGAATTTGACCCGCACTGCTTTTGTCCCAAAGGGGCACAACACTTCAATTTACACATTTCCTTCTCTTTGTCACGCTGCTTTTCATATGTGTGGTGCTTTTCATACATGTTTTTAGAAAACAATATACAGAATATTGTTATTTAAAAAACATGCATGATGTCACCCTTCTTGTTATCCCCTCCCTTCCCTTGTCACAAACTGTCACAATTTCACGAACCCCCTTCCTACACATAAAGCATGACATCATTTGTAGACTCTCCTTAGGTATAAAACTAGAAGTCTAGCTGGCACAAGACAACAACTTCTTGATCAATGAGTGCTAAGCCTAATTTCTTAAGAAATGCTAGCGAGGAACAAAAGCTAACTGGAAAATATTTCATTGCAGGTACAACTGTCACGACTCCATCTTTAGAAGATACAACTCTTATCCCTAGTTCTTCAACCAGTGAACATCATTGTCCACCTCTAGAAGCTAGAGGTATCAGTTGGCCATGGACGAAACCGGGTAAAACAGCCACTGCAAAATGTCCTGATGGAACTGTAGGTCAGTTTCACTTTTTAGTACTTTTATCAGTAGATACATATTTATAAGCAATCTAAGTGAATGAAACATTAGTTCGTTGCAATAAAGTGTAACGATCTTCATTTTTTTTTCTATTTATTTATTTCGATAACAATTTTTAGTGCTAAGCAAAACAATGTATGCATTCAAAAATTTTGTTTTCCTTTAAGTTGATATATTATTGTGATTCGAAAGTTTTAAGAATTTTAGACTCTATTCGCTCTGTTATTAGTTAAAGAGAAGAAAGTTTTTACACAAAACATTATATTTTTGCTTATTTAACTGCTATTAATACTTTACAGTTAATACATTGAATATTTCATCTGGTTATGAGAAGCTGATATACGATTACCGTCAAACTGAATTACACACCTTCACAGTTTATTCGCTCAAAATTTTTAGAAATGTGCTTAACAATGTTTGAACAAAGTTATCAACATATGTTAAATACGTTTTGAAGTTTATGTATGAAGTACTAACGTAACTTAGAGTTATTATGAAGTTATAGTGGATTTTTAATTGTGAGACACTTCCTAAAAGAATTCCTTTAAAAGCGCAGGCGTCGCACAATAAAAATATTGTACTAAAATGTATCCCTACGACATGCTCATACGTCTCAGTAAATGATTAAAGAGGAAAAAAAATCCAAAAAAAAAAAAAAAAAAAAAACAGTATAATAAATATCCCAGTCGAAAGAGATGTCAGTTTTTACAACTTATATCCATAACTTCTAAAGAAAACTATCTATCGAGGAAATTAAAGTATGCTTATTTTCAATTATCTGTTAATTTTGTGGTATATTAAGATGATTTTTTTCTAATGCCCTTTTAGACTTGAACTTATTGATAACGGAAGGAAAAAAACCCCGCAATGAAAAGCTCGTATAGATGCAATACAATTCGGAGTGTAAACGGCTGAAAGATACAGCCATATGACGTCACTGGTTTCGTTTCACAACGCGCGCTTTTTGTGCATGGTGCTTTTGAAAATGCAGTCATTGTGTTTTAAAATTCGGCGATGGTGAATTTTTGTGTTTTGTAAGTCTCTTAAAGATGTGTTGTAGTCAAAGTAAGAGTATTTAATAAGTTGATACTTCCCGATTTCGGGGAAAATACTTTTTTCCTTCATGCATGACAAATTAAATTATGAATAAACAATACGCATATTGCACCTCTGCAAAGAAATAGTCGACACTTTATTTTATTCCATAAAATAAATAAGTTAAAGGGGTCATTCGGAAGAAATAAGGTGTTCAAAAATCTGCAGAATACTTCCGAATTTTAAACTCGAAACAGTTTTTTTCTTTAGCTTACTGAGCAACCGAAAAGTATTATTCATATTAGTATAATTCCATTTTAACACACTTATCAATTGTTGCACTGAAAATCCCACAAAAATTTTAAATATGTTAGATCCTTGTTTCGTTGCATGAACTTTACGTTGAACATGGACTGTGTTCCTTAGGGCAGTCCATCATCTTCATAAAGCTCACGTAATGAAACAAGGTTCAAATATATCCGGAGTCTTTTTATGGTGTTCTGTGCAATAATTTATTGACACGTCCGTTACCATGGAATTGCTATTTCTAAGTTCGGTTTGAAAAAAACGTTTAGACATGACGCCAAATCTTGTCTCAACAATTCATTTTGATGGGCTAATTTTCATCAGTAGGACTAAGCATTTTTAGCATTTTTACTCATGCAGAGGTTGTTCCTTAAGTTATTTGCTTTAAGATGCTTAACATGAAGTTAATGAATTCGCTCTTCTAGGTATGGCAAGCTGGCATTGCAAATTTAGCACGGTGCAGTGGAGCCCAGAAAGCCCAGATCTTTCTCAGTGCTATTCCTTGTGGCTGGAGAACCTGAAAGAAAGAGTAAGTAGAGTAAGCTGAATGAAATACATTTTATGCAGCAGTTTGCTCCATAAATCGTGTTCTACATTTGAAAACAGTATGTGGGAGGGACCATTTAAAAGGGAAAAGTAACATTTAAAAAATGACATAAAGCAATGTTATTTGAATGTATTTGAAATATATTCACTAATGTATTTTATTTTCATAAATTAGATTTGATTTAATAGCTTTTTGCATTAATTTTTAATACGGCATCATATTCCAAAGGTATGGGTATCTTATCCCAATATTAGGGTAAGATGCCGAAGTGCAGACGTTATGAAATTATTAATTTTTGGAGAAAAACATTGTTTTTCAGAGAAAAACTTTTTTTTTACCAATTGAAAAATTCCATATTTTGTTGATAAATTGGTTTGTTTAAAATAAAACCAATGTCCTACTTCATATAAAATAGAGTTAAAAACTACAGCGTTCTCTCTTACTCTACCCTAATAAATATTTTGTTTCTTTTTACTGTGTTGACTTTTCGAAGCTTACAGAAAGTTGAATTAGTTTCTTTTTTCCTTTTTCCAAATGTCATTTTATCATAAGAAATTTATTTTTGGATAAATATGAAATTTTGAAAAAGCTGAAATTAAATGAAAATTTAAGTTAATGTTACAATAATGGAACTTTTAAAATAATTTCAGCACATTTTTTCCATTCCTAAAATTGATGTAAAACTTATAAATCTGTACAATAAGTTAATATTCATAAAAATGTAAGGAAAGATCTCAAAAAAGTTGCTATGGATCCTTACGGATACACTATACATTAAACAGAAGGAGATGCATTAAGCAGATACAGGGGTACGTGAATTATCATTTTACAAATTTGAAGGGATGGATCAAAGACATTTAAACTATTTTCTGTCCGCATTATTCTCATGTTCTATCTTGATCTAATTCTAATGCATTTTGGTGTTTTAAAAGCACTTAAGCAGATGTTAATTTTTTCTGAATTTAATTTTCAGTATTCTCTGCGCTATTTATGTTTCAAACTTTTGTACATGATTATATTACAGATTAAAAATGGAGAACCAATCGTCAGTGTAACATCCGATTTAGCTTTGATGACATTGGTAAAGCCCTTATTTAGTGAAGATTTGAAAGCAATTGGAAAAATGATTCAAGATGTCTTGTACAAAAGTGTTAGTAGCATGGAAAATTTCTTAGACACGTGGCACAGATACAATGTGCTAAGAGAGCTTTTACAGGTAACTGATTTTTGAACAGATTGTACCTTATTTAGCGCTTTAGAAACGGTGCTAAATCTCTTTATACTAAACAATAATATAAATTTCTACACGCGGTTTAATTGTTTTGTTTATTTAACATTGGGTTCATTTTGTAGAATTGACCTTAGAGTGATCCTATGTTAAAAAAAATCTTGAAAAAGTGTCTGAATTTTGATAAAGTATTAATTATTTTTTATTGTATTTTTTATTTTACTTCTTTTTACACCTTTTTTTGTTAGATAATATTCCATCAGATGGTGTATAGGGTCAGGTGGGGTAAAATAAGTTATGGGATATAATTGGTCAGTTAAAAAAAATCTTCAAGAATAAGCAAATAGTACTTTGTTCTGAGTCGCCTGTTTTTTTTTTTTTTTTTTTTGACAGCATTAATTAATTTATGTAGAAAAAAGCTGCAACTTCTTTTTTAAAGTTAGATATTAGCGATTTGATGTTCTTCTTAGTAGAAACTTGAATGTATTCATCGTAAACACTTATAATTTTAAGAAAATTAAATAAAAGTACACTATTTTTTCACCAACTACCTAGAGTACATAGTTCAGAATAATTTCCTAAATTTTGAAGTGAAAACAGCAAAAAATATTTTTTTAGGGCATAAATTATCTGTGGGGTAAAGTAGGTCATGTTTCACATTAGGATAGGTTCATATTATCCACCTAATTATAGATATATTTTTTTTAAATAATTTTTTTTTCGTTTATGTGTGTACTAATTTAAAGAAGCAATATATTTCTTTGTCAATTGTTTGATACATAAATACATGTGAAAAAACTTAACATTGATAAATTATTTTTATTTATGTTAAACTGATAGGTTTTACATACTTTAACACGTCCTTTTCTCTCTAAGCGGAAATAAAAAATATTCTATTTAATATTTTACTCAAAACCACTTTTAAACTTGCACTTTTGATGATTTTTGACCATTAAAACGTATTTAACAATCTATCGTTACCCTAGCAGAATCATCTCATCGGCCGATGATCGGCCATTCATCGAAACCCGATGAAATTCTCATCGGCCGATGATCCAATATGTCTCATCGGCCGAGCAGAATCCGAGCAGCAAAATCCGATGAGAATACGATGAGATTTGGAGCAATTTACGAGCAGAACAGTCCCGTGCCGAGGAATTTCATCGGGAAACTTGATCGGAAGGATATCGTTTTCCGATGGAATATAGCTCATCTTATTTTCATCGGGAAAGTTGATCGGAAGGATATCGCTTTCGATGAAAAGTAGCTAATCGAAAACCGTGCTCGGATACTGATCGGAACAATGTCATCGTGCGTTACAGGATCAGTTTACGAGGAGTTTGTTGATCGGCCGAGCAAAATCCGATGAGTCGATGCTACTTGGGTTCATGTGTCGAGAAAAACGCCTTTAAAGATTTCAATCATGGGATGAACATGGTGAATGCTTGGTGGCTTCACGATGTTCATCCCATGGTGCCGCTATGTGGTTAAAAGAACAAAAAGTTCTGATCAGTGGCGCACTCAGGGGGCGGGCTAATAGGGCTTCAGCTCCCTCCGAAATTTTCGAAACATTTTTTTTTTTTAAATTTAAGCTGAAATCGTTTATTTATTTTTATTTACAATATTATATTCCTTTCTTGCTGAAATCGAGACATAAGAATTTCTTTTGAAAAGAAAATTGAGTATGGGGGAAAATTTAAACGAAAAAAAAAAATAAATTCCTTCTTTTTTTTATGTCCATTTTATTGTATGTGACGTGTATGGTTATCTTTTAATTCAATTTTGTTGACGTTTTCTCCAAATATGTTTTAGACATGCTTGTTAGTTTAATGCTTGTTAGTTTATTTAATTCTGTTAAATAAATTTTAACAAATGGGTGATTGAAACCCAATATTAGGAAAATAGTAAAATGGCAAAAATTAATGTTATTGAAGCTGAAATTTGCAAAAATATTGCTTGCACTTGTTAAGAATTTCTTCAATAAAGAAAATTTCAATTTTATCATTTTCTATTTTTATCAAAACGCTTTACTTCTCAACAATAATTCTAATGATAAAAAATATTTTTAAATGATGTCTTTTTGTCATTTGAAATTAGCATTGATATCAGAAATTCGAAAAATTAATTTTTTTAACTACATTTTATGAGGTGCCCCACCCCCTCCTCTCAAAGAGCGTAGGCTCAGCTCCCCCTGAAATGATTTGTCTGCGTACGCCGCTGGTTCTGATGCTTCTACTTTTTTCATCAACAAGTGTTGATATATGGTAAAAAAAATAGAAGTTAAAACTCTTCAATGATATAAAAAAGTAAAAACTGAATTTTTCGTCGAAATCGCCTTACCTGGTCCCCTCAAAATGTTTCCAAAAATGTTTTTTTTTTTTTTTTGTTTTAAGTAAGAGAAATGTTTGAGAAATGAAAGAGAGATTATGTTTTTAATAAGAGAAAAGCAAGTGTTTAAATACTTCTGCTAAAATGTGCTTCTTTTCAGTTGTTTGTTCAAACGCTAAGTAACCTACTAGAAGAGAAACAGGCTCCCGCCTGGTCGGAGCTGGCTCCTAGTGACCGGCAGGCCGTAGTCTCTCGCCTCCTTCAAGGGCTCGATGAAAGTGCTCTCTTGCTGGCTGATACGTCTAGCGACGACGGATCTTTCACCTTGGTCAAGAACAATATTTGTTAGTACCATTTATAAACCTGCTACACTGTAAAAAAGTAAATGTTATTTTTACAGTATAATACAGTTAATTTTATAGTAAATTTGCAGGAATAAACTGCAAAATTGCTAACATTACAGTAGTAAACTGTTAAATTGGTAGTTTACAGCAATAAACTGTAAAATTGCTAGTTTACAGCAATAAACTGTAAAATTGCTAGTTTTAGTTTATTACTGTGCAGTTTTGTTTTATACTGGAACCTCTGCCGCCAGTATTATACTGTTGTTTTTACAGTATAATACACATAGTTTTATGGTAATAAACTGTAAAATTGCCAATTTTACAATCATAAACTGTAAAATAGCTGGTTTTACATTTTATTACTGTTATTTTACCTCTGCTTTCAGTATTATACTGTAAAACAAGCTTATTTTTTGCAGCTCTGCGAACGCCAATGCTAGCAGGAATGTATTGTAGGTAACTGGTCCTCAGTACACAATTTACATTTTCAAACTCAAATGAAAATAACAAAGCCCAAGGTCTGGTATTGTGTGCTGAATATCTTTCTCCTTTTGAAATACTTGTCTAAAATTTTCTTCAGCCATTTTTTGTACACACCTTGCTTTCCAAAATATATTTAAGCACCACCTGAGTATATTTTTTCGCATTATTTTTTTAATGTGAAATCCATGTGTCATAAATAAAAGTTATAGCCCACACTATGCTTAGGTGTCCTAAAAATGTATCATAAATAAAAGTTATTGACCACTACGATAAACTAAACTATGCTACGGTGTCCTAGAAATCTTTGTATCATAAATGAAAATAATGGGTCATCGCAATGGTTACACTGTGACAAGGTAGTAGATGTCGAATTGTCTTTTGTCGAATGTCTGCACTAAAAAATGAATGTTGTTTTTACAGTATAATACAGCTAATTTTACAGTAATAAACACTGTAATTAGTATTGTAAAGTTGCTAAATTTACAGTACTAAACTATAAAATTGCTAATTTTACAGTAATAAACTGTAAAATTGCTAGCTTCACAGTTTATTACTGTGCATTTTACAGTTTTAAATTGGAACCTCGGCTTCCAGTATTATACAGTAAAAACAACAGTTCATTTTTTGCAATGTGTGCATCCATAAGCTCACAATTTTTTACATTAAAACGCGTTCCGTGTAACGCCGAAATACGTATCTGCAGTATTCCTGCGCATTTGTACTTTTCACATATGTTATTATGATAAGGTGTCCTAAAAATAATTTTATTTTTCAGTACTGTCTCTGCAAGTTCAGAAAGCCAAGACGGCGAAGAATCTTCGTTTCCCACTACCATCAGACCTTTCGCAGGAAGCTGAAAAATCTCACTGGGGCAATATGCAAGACAGTCTTTTACTTCCAGAAAAATCTCTGCAAAATGATGACAAAAATGGTGAGGTTACCAAACTAGACGTGATTTTCAAATAATTTTCGTCACTTTCATCTGTGAGATTAAAACAGATTTCCATACTTTTCCCAAGTAGCACACTTTGTTTTTTAAAGGTTGTAAAATAGCTATTAACGCTGTTACAACCGATTAAAAACCTTTATCAAACTTTTTTGTGCCACCTGGGTTTAATATAAAGTTTTGAAATCATGCCGCGTGCACCATTTTTGTTAAATTTTCTGTTAATAATGAGTCACTAATGTAAATAGTCTTAAAATAAAAGTGGGAGTTTTTTTGTTTATTTTCTGGATTGTAAGTCATTCATACCTTTGTATGAAATTCTGTCCTGTAGATATTGTGGCCATTTATATCGCCTTTTTAAAAACTTTCCTGTATTTTTTTTTAAATCTTTCTCTTCCATTCTTTTTTTAAAAATCTTTTTCAATATCTGGATTTCTGAGGCGCAGATTAAAATGGGTTGTACATTTCTTCTTTAATCCCTTGATATATTATGACTCGTCTTTCACTTAATGGGCCACTTTATACTTTGGCAGCCTGAAATCGTTATTATTTTTCCAAATGTTATTCAGGTTTTCTTTATTAACACCAAACTGATTAATAAAAATAAAAAAAATACAATGCATTCTTTCCCCGCTTTCACATAACTGCTCAAGTTGAGCGAAATTAATTGTTATTCTCCGGTCGCAGCAAGTTCCATTTAATTTGTATGCAAAGAGTTTAAGTTAACATTTTAGTTTTTGCTTTGACAGGAATTATGTTTTGAAATTTTCATAGGTCATAATGACTAAGAAAAATTGCAGTACTTTCTTTACTTTATTGATGTGAATCTTAAGAATTATTGCTTTTGCTACAAATTCGAACGCTCAGGAAAACCGCCTTAGCCGAGCAGAGTTTTAAAACTAACTTCAACGACTTTCATTGCATCGAGTGACAAAAAAAATGCATTTTATTCAAATTTGTATCGTCATACAGTTATTATTCTAATGAAAATATATTAATCTATTGTTCTTCTGATATAATGATGGTTCAATCTGATCAATAAACATCATTCTGCAATAAGTTACCGCCACTTAAGCCAGGGCTAAGGCAGAACTGAAGCAAATACACCCACGGCTCGATCATGGCATTCCTGAGACCGCGGTTTCGTCCTTATTTCGGATTCCTCAGTCAGGAACAGCCGGTAATCGAGATGGAGCCAGATATCCTCTTATTGTAGCCAAGATTGCCTTCAAACTGGTAGATAAAATGAATTTACCTTACCAGCGAGCGTCCGCAAACCATGGTACGGCTCAACTCAAAATTTAAGGCAAAAGCTGCGTATTATGCATTGCATAACACCCAGCTTTTGCCTTCAATTTCGAGCTGAGTCATACCATGCTTTGTGGACTCTCGCTGGTAAGGTAAATTCATTTTATCTATTAGTTTGAAGGCAATCTTGGCTACAATAAGAGGATATCTGCCTCCAGCTCGATTATCGGCTATTCCTGACTGAGGAGTCCAAAATAAGGATGGAACTGCGGTCTCAAGATGTCATGATCGAGCCGTGGGTGTATTTGCTTCAATAAACATCATTGTATCAAAAGAAAAGGTAATTGTTTCGAAGCACTTATTTAAATTTCTTTTGTATCTTTTTCTCCCCACACAGGATTATCAAAAGTAGTATTCACTGCCTTCCAGAAACTGCACACGTTTCTTTCGGGTGGCTCGAACCTAGTCAATTCTTCAGAGAATTTGACTCGTATCCTTAATTCTCGTGTCATCGGAGCTTTTCTGGCAAGGAATGGAGAGTCGAAACTTTACCAACCTGTAGTCATTACACTCAAACACTTGCTCGTAAGGTCTACTCTTATTTATTTTAATCATTGTTCCCGATAAATGAGAATTTTATTGCATAGAAAATCTCTTTTAATAGTTTTGTAGTTTAATACTTAAGAGTTAATAAATAAAGGGCTTGATAGATGAAGGGGTTATGTGACAAAACAGAAATTGCGAGTACTTAAAGTTTAAAGCTTTATTGTTGCAGTTGTTGTAGCTTTTTTGTTCTCTGGTTTTGTCGTTAGTGTGCGTATGAAAATAGCCTAATGACATCTACTTTTTGATGTACCAATTTTTATTTGCTTACATGTATCCATTGCTTACCATTATCCAGAGTGTTCATTTTTCAAAATGTAACGTAGCCCCTTCATCTTTCAAGCCCTTCAGATATGAAACGGAAGTCTTTATTTCAACTATTCGTCCGTTCAAATCTTGAGTTTTAATAATTCAATGTAGTATTACTTTTATTATTAGGCATCACAATTCAAAGTTTAATTTTCTTTTAGTTCCTTGATTTTCACTCTAAATCAGACTGATACTTCAACTAGTTGCTGATTCAGTTTTATTAAAGTGAAAAATTAAGAAAAAAAAACATTGCCTGTAAAAACTTGAGTTTTAAAAAGTCAATGCAGTTTTTTTTTTCATTAATAGACACTACATAATTCAAAGATATGCTTTCCTTTAGTCTGTTAATTGTCAAGATTCCATGCGAATCTTAAAATTGTTCCAAATATGTATGGAAAACGTGTTTAATCGGAAGTAGAAATAATTGATAACCATTGATCAGCACTACTCTTAAAAACACTATATTGTGAGGAAAAATGACTATAAATAGTTAAATTCGAAAAAGGAGTAAAACGTTGCAGTCTTGGAATTTATTGTAAGAAACTGCTTTTCTTCTTAATTTAGTTTAGTGATGATTAAATAAAATAAATTATATTGGCATAGTGTTAAGGAACGATATTCATTTTAGTAATTAAAATAAAAAATAAAGAAAAAGAAAAAGAAACGAAAAAAGTACAGCGAGTTTATTTTTTCCTTCTTGTGGCAATGACAGAAAATATTATTATGATGTAGTGATGAAATCTGACACATCGCATTTAAATTCTTTCATAATTGTAATTTTAATATTTAACTTTTTTACTGTTTTAGGAGGTGAATGTGTCCAACCCAGTTTGTGTTTACTGGGATTATCAGCTTAGGTATGATGTTTTTTTAATAACCTTTGATGCTGTTTTTTTAAATAAAAGCTTAACATATCATTGGAAACATTTTATTCTCTGTTTTTAGGGGTTGGTCAGCTCAAGGATGTTGGGTTGAGTCTAGTAATAGGTCTCATACAGTATGTTTGTGCAACCACTTGACGAACTTTGCCCTCATTATGGAAGTTCAAGATGTAGATGTAAGTAGATTTTTGACTTGAGGAAATCTATTTCCACTTTAACACAATACTTACTAAGTCAAGGGAAGTTATTATCAAACTATTTTAGTCGCTTTTTAGTTAAAATTTAAGTACATTTTTGTATGACACCAAAGAACTGTTATCATTTAAAAGTAGCTAAAAAAGAAAGAAAACCCATCTTTTTGCACTCTGGTTCCTAAGAAATAAATATAAAAACAATTGGCTGCAAGCAAGAGAGTCACTGTACTGAAAATAAAATACTTGAAATTAAAATACTCATAGTTTTCAAAAATATTAACACTTAACGAAGTGAAGTTTTCATTGCGCATGCTCAAATGATTTAAATTTACAACTTTTATAAT
Organism: Uloborus plumipes; assembly: GCA_038373865.1. Lineage (NCBI taxonomy): Eukaryota > Metazoa > Arthropoda > Arachnida > Araneae > Uloboridae > Uloborus > Uloborus plumipes. Next base: position 36,753 of record JAXGGA010004635.1, read on the forward strand.
TTTGTAGCAAATATATACGTGGTAGTTTACAAAAAAAGAATTTCCAGTTAGATATCATAAAAGTCTGAAAAGAATATCTGCTATTTGATGAGCTGTATCTAAATGGATTTCAAATAATATATTGATGATAAGGGACACTCTCTGCAAACATCTTGTTTTTTTTTTTTAAATTACGAATCACAGCATAGAAGCACTGATAGGTTGCAATCAAGTGTTACAGATTTGCTAAGGATCCTTTAGGATTTTTCGCTTGTCCGAGAGTCATTGGAATGTGATTCATTATATTGCCACTATATTACATTTTAAAATATTCAACTAGATTTTTTCACTGTATACACTTAACTACATAGTTATGAAAGTTCTAAATTTCTATCTATAGCGCATATACGGTGAAAAATTAACCCCCTTAACTGATCGTATTTTAGCGAATTTTTAATACTTTAGTTTAAAATTTCTGTGTAATTTTTTTTATTATATACCTTCAAGTTTTCTGCAAGCTTGTTGAAGTTGGGCGCAAAACACCGTAAGTTATGAGGCCAAAACCTGCGAATAAATTCAGTATTTTTAAAAGAAATACTTTTGTCTTCGCGAATAATAGTGATACTTTTACAAAAATCTATAGAATTTTTGTAAAGATCAAGTAAGCTAAATTGTAAAGTTTACAGCTTAGTCATAGCTTTCTATGATGCAGGATAACCAACAAGCTTTTTTTTCTCTTCTTACTTTATTAGTGATGCCTTAAATGCATGCGTAACTGAATTCCTCTTGGAAAGTCGGATCTGAATCCCTTTATGGGACAAAAGTTCAGAACAATGGTTTGATGTTTTTCGAAAAATTCTGAACCTTTTCGAAAGTGTTTAGATAACTTTGATAATATATCTTGATTTTTATAAAGGTTTTGCTTATTCAAACTATGATATTTTGTTTAATTTGTTTTATGTAAACGTTGACTGATTTATTTTTTTTTTAATGCAGACAGACGTTTCAGTAGATGTTGATATTTTAGGCATTGTATCAACAGTTGGTTGCGTTATTGCTGCAGTTGCTTTATTTCTGACAGTATTTATCCTTTTCATAATCAGGTTAGTATTTTTCTAAATTTTAATTTTGCAGATAATTATTTCTAAAGTTGTGCGCAATGGCATGGTTTTATTTGTTCAACCCCTCTCATTGGGGGGAAAAAAGAGAAAGCAACATGAAGAAAATGTAAAACTCATCTAATAATTGTAATGTTTTGACTAAAATGTAGTTTGAAACCACATATTTTGAACATTTGAAAAATGTCAGTCTTTTTTTCTTAAAAGCAGTGAAACCCAAAAAATTTTTATGTAACATATTGTCTTCTTAGTCTTAATTTTCAGTTTATGTTATTTTTTTTTCCGGGTAATGCTTTTTAGGGGAAGTAAGGAAGGTTAAAATCGCGCGAAAACGGATTATTGAAAGCCAAAATAAACTAAAGAAAACAACAATCAACAGCCAAAAAAACTATGAATTCATCATCATCAAAAACAGTACTATCTATGAATATAAAACTAACTGTGAGGTATTGTTGCTGTAAAGAAACTACAGCGCACTGAAAGGCGTCTTGCAGTTGTTTTGCCAAAAAAATTTGACAAAACCTCAAACTTTGGGAATTTATACTGAGCAAACAGAATTTTTTGGAAATCTAAAAATGTCAGAATGTTCATTTTCCGTTAAAAAATACCAATCAGTATTAACAAACAGCATGCATACAGTAAAATGCCAAATAGAATGTTTCCAAACTGTCACCAGATTTATATAATACAAAGTTTGATGAATAAAATAGTAGGTCATAATTAGGGTTATGGATATTTTTATTCTGAGGCTGAGGTTGACATTTATATATAATGATAGCTTTAATGTTTTCTAAACAAGATAACTGACTAGGTTTTCTTGTGAAAAGTTCAATGAAATGAAAAAAAAAAAAATTACACGTATACGTAGGATGGGTATCAAATAAGATCACCCCTCTTCCAGTTCTCTACGTAGGATAGCAAAAATTTGCTAGATCGTTGTTTAATAGCTGATGATAAAGCGTAATCAACAATCAGTTTGTTATCAACAGCAAAAATTTAGCAATCGGTTATAACGAAAGAGTCTTGTCAAAATTGCCTGTTTTTTGTGTGGTAAATTTTGTTTCTTTGTATCTTACTGCAGTTTACGAGTATAAAAATAAACCTATGAATTGTTCCAGAAAGCATAATTCATTTAAATGATGAATTAAAAAAGAAAAAAGTCGCTCCGTACCCATATATCTGTACCTCAGAATCAGACTAACGTAAGTCCATTTTCGTCATTTTTCAGTAGAGGGGAAAAACGATGTATTCGACAATCGTTTTTCCCCTCTACCGAAAAATGACGAAAATGGACTTACGTTAGTCTGGTTCTGAGATACAGATATGTTCCAGTAATTTAATATTCATAGAATAGTTGATAGTATCCCAATAAGGTCATAATTAATATAATTAGAACTCCGGTGTTTTTATTAAAATATCGAAGGGTTGGATGAAGGATATGATCCATTGCTGCACATATGTTCACAAATTGCGCACAGTAGAGATCAAAAAACAAAACATAACTACTTATCAGTGTCCCAAATGTAACGATTGATTTTTTTTTCCTTTCCATTGAAGTTCATGTGAAATTTTCGATAATGTTTTTGTTTATTAATTTTTTTTTTAGTTTGATAGTACTTTTTTGCATTTTTTCAGAGTTGGCTTTATGAGGAACACATGTTCCTATAAGGACAACAATCATTGTTTTTTAAAACTATTGACAAACATGTTTCAAACTTAAATTTTCGCAAGGAATGATTGAATGAGACATTTGATGAATGTACAAAAACTGTAGGCTATTGAATCATAAAGGAACAAGATATTGAATCCTGAACCTTAATTTGGCCTTATTTGGTGCATGTACCTTATATATAAATAATTTTATTTTCTATAATTTAGTATTAGTTTTACTCATTGAAAATCCTTTTTTTGCAGTCTGGATTCCACTCATGATAGTGTCTTCATACACAGGAATCTTTTTGTGTGCCTCTTCGTAACTGAGCTTCTCTTTCTTGGTGGCATCAAACAAACAAAAGACGTCATCCTTTGTGCAATAATTGCTGGCTTGTTGCAATACTTACTTCTGGTGACATTCTCATGGATGTTTTTTGAGTGTTACCATCAGTATCTTATGGTGCTTCGTACATGTGACTCAAAAGAAAACAAAATCTTCTGGTATTACATTGTAGCGTATGTTCTTCCTGGACTTATTACCGGGATATCGGCAGCAATAACTCCCACGAGCTATGGTACAAAGTATTGCTGCTGGCTGCAGGCAGACAACTATTTTGTTTTCAACTTTGTAGGACCCGGAGTAAGCATAATACTGGTGAGTGATAGCTACGCGATAAATATAAATGATTGTATGCTAAAAGTGAAAATGATAAACTACAACGTTAAAAGATCATAAAATTTGAAAAAAGAGACACATGTATTAGGGGTTGCTAGACACAACTTCTAAAATGCAACAAGATGTGCGTTTAGTTGATAATGTAAAGTCATTTGAAAAAGGATTATTGTCACATTTCGCTGAATCCACAAGCTCACATGCAAGTGCTGTGCTTTTTTAGGGCTGATAGTTATTGCTTTTAATAACGTCACTTTTCCACTTCTTGTCACAGGAGTTGATCTGTGATGCCTTCTCATAATTCTTCAATATTGTTTTCTCAGAAACCCGTAGCCTAGAAAAAAAGTAGTTCCTTTTCGCGTATTCTCACAAATGATTTTTTGCGATTCATTTGGCATGAACTTTTTTTTTTATTTTTGTAGTTGTTAAACTTAATTTTAGACCATTTAACAGATCACCGGCATGTACTGATTTCAGTGGTCACGAGAGTAAAAAAAAATCTTCTTAAATCCTCTTCTATTTCTGAAGATAGATTTTCATTTATTCCCCAGCATCGTATACAGGTGCAAAAAGGAAAAAAAAAAAAGATGAGGAAATATGTTCAGGACCTGTTTAAGAAAGTAATTTCTACTAAATGTAAACATTTTCAGTTCATAAAATATCTTTTACACATCTTTTAAATTATATAGCATTTGAAAGCAACGATTTTTAGAAACCTGTGTGATATATGCTACAAGAAAATCAACGATGATGGTTTCCACTTCCAATCGCATAGTATAGAATCTTCGTCTAGAAATTCAGTGATCATTTTCTGCAGATGACTGTCCGACATTTAATGAACAACAAAAGTTTCCCCTTTCTGTGTCGATGAAAAATTCTCATTGGCTGATGAGGATCACTCTTCTACGATAACTGGTTAAGGGTTTTCTCCAATTTTTGTATAGTATCAAACAATTGGGAGAACAAACAAATTTTGATTTAAGAAGTACGAGAAGAAATATAGAGAAATGTTTTTAACTGCTTATGGTGACTTTACGTGGGTACTGAAATAGTCTTATGCTAGTAATTTGTGCAATTGCTGAAAAAAGAGAAAAGTAATCGATTGACCTATGAAACGGATTTAGTTTTCTCAGATGAAGTCTTTCAAGCTATTAGCATATAGAAGTGCGGATTGAAAGACATTTTTTTCTAAATTTTGAATCCTATTTTTTGCATTCACAGACTTTTTACTATAAATCTGTGATTGCGAAAAAACTGCTGTTTATTTGTTCTCTAATCCTTATACTCTTTTCTAATGAGGAATTATGCTACATTTCAGGTAATTTATCGATTACAATGTTTTTACAGCTTGAAGTATATAATTGCATTTCAATTAGTTAAATTTTATGTCACATTCTAATGTGTGCTCCTTTTTGATTTTGTTAAAATATTTTTCTTTTCAATCCTTATTCTAGGGTGGGCTAGTATTTCTCTGCATCGCGTTCTGTATGATCTCTTTTAATTTATCAGTTGGAACTACTACAGCTGGAAGTAACGATTCCAGGAGAGCCGATTACAAGTAAGTTCTAGCTGAAAACTATTACGTCTTCCTTAAATTCTATTGTTCTGAATATTCTATTATTCTGAATTATATTATTCTTCTAATATTATTCTGAATTTTTTCTGCAAAAATTCTATGGAAGCGAAATTAAAACTCCGTTGTTGCGGACAACTAATAACATAAGCAATCAAAATGCTAGTAAGTCAGTTTTCCCTTGTAGATATAGCGTCTTCAGTGTTGATGGAAGTCGATTTTTTTTTGCAACTGCTGTAAAGACGTTTTTTTTTTAGTTTTGTACGTTTGAGAATTGATACTTCTTGATCTGTGAAGAATAAAAAATTACTTCCTGAGCAGTAAAGTATATTTACAACATAAAAAAGTATTTTATGATGAATAAAGTTTTTTTTATGTTATTTTTTTTTAAAGCCACATGCTGCCAAATAGTTTTTAACCATATGTCATACATAAATTATAATATGACTTTTTAAGCACTTTCGTTTCGATAAAAAAAATAGCCAAAAGAAAACTTTGAAAATGTTTCTTTTTTTTTTTTGAAAAAACTAGGTGCGTTACGTTACAGAGATATTTTAAAAATAATTATCAAAGCTACCTGTTTTTTATCAGTAGGGGAATGTGGGGCAAATTAATAGGGGTAAAGCAAAAATAGAGCAAGCAATAGTTAGGTAGCTTACATTTTTCAAAATGAAAGAAATTAGGAATTCTTTTTGAAAGTTACAGTACATAAAGAGAGAACAATGTATGTTATAATAGAGCTTGCATTCAAACATACTTTATTGTTTGGCTGTCAATTTGTATTTTGAAAAGAGGTAGATAATTTTTATTCTTATTTTTCATGTACAAAGTGAAAAATGAAATATTTTTAATGGAATATTTTCTCTTCGATTATTAAATGTATTTTTGCTCAAATGAATAAATAAAAAAAAATGTGAATGAATAAATTGAAAGAAAATCAAATAAGTTAATTAATTGATTAATATGTAAGAGGAAGTAAATAAGTAAATAAAATCGAAAATAAGAGAATTATTAAATAAGAGAAAAAATAAGAATAATATAATAATAAGAGAAGAGAGGCGAATAAATAAGAGAATTATTAAATGAAGGAATGCAAATGAATTACTTGATTAACTAATACGTAAGTGATTTAATAAAAGATTGTATAAGTAAAAAATAGGAACTATTTGACTTTGCTCCATCCACTTTGACAAACTTGCACTTGACTAACTGTCCAAAATATTTAAAATATAAATAAGTTCAATATTAACTGAATATATACTTCATCGAATATTAGTAGTTGTGTTCAAATATTTAAAATGTTAATGACAAGAACTTTATCAGTCCATGACAACAAAAAATATTTTTTGAGTTACGAAAAATATTATGAGTATACCAATTTTTGAAAACTGCTTGTATTATCATATTCTTTTTCTTAACTGAAATAGATTACAAGTCACTAAATTCTAAAATATTGCCAGATAGCTGACACTAAAAGCAGAGTAAACATCAGAACATTTCCCTTTGCCCCACATTCCCATATTGTATACTACAAACTGTTAGATTGATAAAGAAACAAATCGTTTTGAGTTCAAATATCCACCATAAAGGTTTTGCCAGTCGTCTGTATTTTATAGCGTAAATTTCACGCTATGCATTAATAATGAAAGTTGTTGAAATATTTTTTTAAATACTAGATAATTTGTACTGTTATGTGGCCAGTAGCAAAAAAAAAAAACAATGTGTTAATTGTCGAGTTAAACTATAAAAGTATCGTATTATTCTTCAGTGGAATCGCATCTACTAGAAGCCAGAAAAAATCATGAACGGCCATTTTTACTAAAAAAATTTTTTTTAGGACGGGAATAACACAAAAACTACAGGAACCACCAGAACAACCATAAAAACCTTCATGTTACAAACCTCACCGATTTTAATAGCTCACCATTTTACTTCAATTCTCAACCTCTTGCAATTCAATTAGTTCACTTCAGTTCTCAACCAAAATTACTGGAGTCAGTGTATGAGCGGAGCATGAGCATGCACCGATTCTACGGTGTTGTTTATTGTTTAACGTGGGTGATGTTGGCGTACAAGACAATAGATAATTGTTTTGCTCTGATATTGTATTAATTTTTTTCCATTTTAGATGCTGGAACAGAAGAAGTCTCTTCATGATCATTCTGCTTTCCGTAACGTGGGTTCTAGGAATTATTTTCATGAACAGCGGGACCCTTTCTGTGGTGTATGCTTTTGCAATGTCCAACAGTCTGCTCGGAATTTCATCTTTTCTTTTGTACTGCGTTTTAAATGAAAAGGTAATTGTATTTTTAAAGTTCCTCGAATTATTTCATGCCAAGCTAATAATTTTTATTTGGTTAGTATATGATATTTTAATTTACAGTATATTGCCAATTGCTAAAAAAAAAAGAAAAAAAAAACCGCGAAACAAAGTACTTTGTAGAATTTTTATGTACTTTGACCGAAAGAATTTGCTCTGATATTGATTTAAATTAAAGATAATAAGTAAATATCAAATTTTAACAATCAATTACAGTACAAAATGGAGATAATCAGTTGTTTTGAAAAATTCAATATATTTTTTTTTTCGATTCGTAACATTAAATACAACAAAGTGCCACGTGGATAAGCTTCGTGGGCTTCACATATAACTCGTGGGACGTAGGTTGAGCACCACCGATTGAATAACAATTTCTTACGTAATATTATAAGAATAGAGATGTAGTCGTTATCTTTCAGAAGCTATTGGTGGCATTTACTACTACCAAAACGCAATTTAGAGAACCCAGTTTGACCCAAACTTTGATCTCGTTTTACTCGATCTGTCATTTCGTCGCCTACACACATTTGCTGTTTGCTGCGTAATTTGGCCTTAGTGGTATTGCGAGTGATAATTATAGTTGAAATGTTTTTTAGTTTCTTTTCAAAGAGCCCTTGCACATACTTAAAGATTACTGTATTTCAGACGAAGAAAGACTGGACGAAGTTAGTTCAAAGAGATTTTTGTTTTAAGAAGAAAAAGCAACAAGATCAATTGTCTACTCAACTTTCTGTTTCTCAAACAGTTTCCACATCTGGTCAAGAAGTGGTGAGTAACGAATAAAAATAGCATCAAATCATTTGGGTTGATAATTGACAATATTTTCTAGAAGTGTGGTTTTATTTTTCTTGTAGAGTCCGTCACGTTCTTTTAACTGTTTACCAAAAATGAAAATTATTTAAAATCTTATCAGTTGTTCAGATATGCGTCGTCATATCAATTTTTATACTTCATATTTTTCCTCAAATTACAATTGTATTCTTTAAAAAAAAATACTCTTATCCAAAAAATAATTTTACTTATCTGTACAGGTATTTGACATTTTTTATTGTTAATGCGTGAAATAATTACATATTGCATTGCATTCTTCAAATAGGAATTTATCAAACTTGATGAAACAAAAGATTCATGCAAAGAATTGCCTTCGTCTAGCTATATTCTGAAACGAATCAGTTTACAGTCAAACTGCTCTCAAGACAGAAAATTGTGCACATTTAAAAATTATTTTTTTTTTAATGAGAAATTATAACTTGTTTAAGATGCTTTTCTTCAAAAGTCTCCCATAATACTTCATACTTAAATGCAGCTGCATGTAATTCGTCTGAAATATAAATGAATAGATGCTATCGATCATAGTGAAAATAAAACACAAGACTTTCCAGTGTTTTGTAAACTAAAACTTTATATCTTTGTTTTTGAATTTCATATGAAACTTTCATTTTTAAGGAAAGCATTTTACGAGCCTTCAGTAGGAATTCTACACATACAAAAAAAAAAAAAAAAGAGTTTTCTCTCTGTATTTTATTTATGGAAAAATTGCACTTTCAGTTTTAAGTTCTCTTCTTTTTATCATTGATATATTATTTTTATTGTTAACGTTGAGCTTATTAGTCAAAAATGAATATTCTTCTCAGTTTTGGCCAAAGTCTAATGTTTGATCAATTGAATAAGAAAGAAGAAACCAAAACGTTAACGATCATTCGTAGCATCCCTTGTAAGAAGCAACATAATTTGTGCTGGTAACGTGTAAAAATGTATTTTTTTAACTTTCAGTCTCAAGAGTTTTGGAGATGCAAAGACCGATGGACAAGAGTTAAATCATATCCCAGAAATAACGCAACAGGTATGATTCTCATCAAACTGAAATACGAGTTCTAACCTAGAATTTTCAAACTCCATACCATTATGTTTAACGTACATTAAAAAAGACACCTCAACTAACGCTCAAACAACCAAAATGAAAATTTTGAAGGATTTATAAAGTTTGGTTTTTTCCTCAATTTGCATGCTCCCGCTCAGCTTGAATTTTGCTTATTCGCTAGGAATTTTTTTCTATCAATTTAGTATAATCACGTAATTATATTGAACAATAATTAAGGTTTCTGAATTCTATTACTTTGTACTCCGTTTTGCACGAAAAAACTTTTGAGACCTGTTTTTACAGCTAAGGTATCAATCAAGGATGGAACTAGCTTCTGGCTTTGGAGGGGTTCATTATCGGAAAGAGTGTCGAAAAAGTGTTATATTATGGAATCTGGAGATGGTTATTTCAAAATATAAACTTCCAAAACTCAGTTTTAGGTATACTTTGGTTGCTCAAAAGGGTACTTATGGCCCCTTGACCCATCGCCTGTTGGATCCACTCTTGATGAAAATGCATTTTTATTATCTTTTTTCCATAATTTTCTAAAGAAAAAAAAAGTTATTATAACTACAGGTTTTTAGTATATCCATTTTTTTTTCCAGATCGTAGCTCTACAAAGCCTGTGAAGAAAGTAAAGAATTTTTCAGAGCATACTAAGCAACCTGATGCACATTGTACGAACAAAGAAACCGCAAGTTCTGATGTTTCGCGATGTCTGAGTAATGACGACGATGAAGAAGAGAATCGCACCCCATCTTCTTCGAATGAGTACCAAGCTATAAATATGCTAAATGAGTGCGAATCCACTCTGAATGCGTCTGAATCCAGTCACTTTGTGGATCACATATATGAGACAATCGATGACCTTGGCGGCCATTCTCACCAGAGACATGCATCCTTAGACAACCAATTTGAAGAGAAATCTGGCTCAAGCCGGCGATTATCTTCCAGTTATGGACATAATCATCGATCACTAATAAATAGTGCTGAAAAGCTTTCTGACATTGAACTAATCAAACCAAACAGACAGCAGCAAGACTTTTGTACTTTGAATCAATACTTGCTTAGGAGTAAATCGAAAGCAACGTCCAACAGTACAAACTTTTCATTTGATGGAAGCTGTGCCCCTGACGAACTACTATTGCGAAAAACTAATTCATTTGATAGGTATGGAAGCCCCTTGCCTGACCTTCTTAGGAAGCCGGCAGAGCATGGTGTAGTCCTAGCAGTGTTGGAAAAAGATGAAGTAGTGAGTCGCATTCAGAAAGACAAAATTTTATTGCATCCAGAATTGAGCCTCAATACATATTGTTGATACCACTCTTTTTCATCTTGATATAAGTTCCCATTTGTATTTTACTCAAAAAACTTAGTTGATATCTAGACCGTCCCTGTTATCCTTTGTTACAATTGAATTTTCAAAATTTTAAGGAAGAAGGAAAAGAAATTATGTCCCTCATGTTTTGTATCCTGCTCATTGTTTTGGATTGTGCAAGTGCTCAAAGCGTCACTGCAACCAGTGCACAGTTTGTAAATATGTCACTTTCAAATTCCGTTTCTCAGTTGCAATTTTTTTATCAACTTACACTACTGTGATGTGACCGATTAAATTCATTTCATGTTTCAAGCTCAACGCACATTTTTATATAAAAATAAATGTAAAAATCCATCCTACTAATAAACAAGTTCAATTTTCCTCTATTTAACATCACAAGTTCATGACTTCTTTTTTTAAAACTTTCCAACGTGCTTGAAAATGAAGCGTAATGCTTTTTAAACATAAAGAAAGAGTTCATACACTTAAAAAGGAGATACAATTACAAGTGCAATCTCTCTCATTTTACTACAAATTTTAGTTTAACTTGGTTTGCAGGCATAAAGCAGAGCAACGTATTTTAGGAAAAACAAAAACAACAGTACTAAGATTAAATTAAACATTTAAAGAACTTCTGACGAAACGAACTTTTCTGCTCATAAAGCATTTTAAATCTAAATATGTTTGATTGTTTTCGAGAGCATATGGTAAACACAGAAAAGGAGAGAATCCTTACTAGTAATATTTTGCTAGTCACAAAAACATAATAAAGAAGGAAAATTGAAAATTCTTGTACTAAAATCAATTACAAGTACTTTACTTGTTAACAAATAGAAATATGCAACATATAAGCATTTTAAATTATTAAGTTTTCTTTTATTGTAGGCCAACAACGACACCAGTTTCCAACTGTGCAAATTTAAGCCTTCGCCGCATTTGCTAAAAAACGTTATAATTCGACTTCTATTTTACGTGGAAGTTCCAAACACATGTTATAAGACGCAGATTTTCTCTCTCTATTTTGGTACTATTGTTTTAAATTGTCCAGTCTATTTTCACTGCAAAAATCGGGAAAAACATTTAAAGGTTTTTAATTAATATCTTTGTTAATTAATGTCATCCGAAGACGCGACCTAGCTAAGAACAATCTCGATGACTTTACCTTTCAAACCAAAAAAAAAAAAAAAAAGAAATTCAAAATAGGTCCATCCGTTTAGGTTGTACGGTGCTACAGACAGATACACAGATCGACGGATACAGATAGACAGACGCGTCAAACTTGTAGCTCCCTTCCTTGTTACGTCAGGGGTTGAAAAACAGATTGTGAGGAAAACAGCTGTTTCGAATCCTCGGAATGACGCAGTTTAAGTATGCAGAAGTAGAATGGGTTCTGGAAAATACGTATTATGTGCATGTTATACCTTTGGTGCCTAAAATACTTGATTATTGGCTTTACGATTCTCTGTGATAACGGAATTTCGATTTTGAGCTATTTGCACGGTACATAGAGCCCATATTTGGAGAGGGCGATGTGTGAGTTGTTGTGGGAATACGGTGTGGAAAGGAAAGTGTGTGTGTGTGGGGGGGGGGGGGGTATTGCTAGATATCAATATACGTACCATTTGCAGTAGTAGCAGTGGCATGGCTCCGTGATCATCGCCATATGTTGGAGGAGTATGTTCACAATGGTGGTTTTTTGGTTACTACTCGACAGGAATTTCGCTTTCGGTTCCAATTTGGCCAACATGATCCTGTTCCAGGTAGAAAAAATAATGTTTGGATACCATGTAAAATCCTTGCTGAGTAGTAATCAAAAAACCACAATTAAGAATATACTCCTAGGCCACAGAACACGATGATTCTGGGCGCTGCTACTACTGCAACTGCCTCGTATATTGCTACCTACAGATACCATTGAGATGGAATAAAGTTGGGGAGAGTGTAGTTTTCAATTCTTGAAACACTGATCTCAAGTCAAGTGGCATATTTTAAAGTATAGTACTCGAGGAAATCTTTTTTTTTCACTAGTTGTACGCAAAATGTGTCTCTCATTTGCTGAAGTTACACCATGTAATTTCGGATTTTTGTTTCAGCTTTTTCTAAGCCAACGATTGGACTTTCTCCCTCCATTTACTAATATCTATTCTAAGACCGATACCGTTTTGAAATTTGATGCATTCAACAAAAACGATTGAATTTGATTGGTATTGAAAGTTACATGACTGTTTTCTACGAAGTAATTGGTAAGAATCATTGGCAGCGTACGGGGCAACAGGAACAAATGTCGCCTCACTTACAAAAGTAATAGGACCCAATTCACTCGTTGCTCAGAGTTAAACAGTTATGATCTGTTAAAAATTGATTTTCTACCTTGTGTGGATTTATTTAGTTCACGAATGTAAAAAGTAGCTTTCCCCAATTCTAAATAAGTGGAGTTTTCTTACGCTAATATTTCATCAGAACTAATACACAACTTCAACTTTGTAAGGAGAGTCTGCGTTGAATATCCTTCCATTTTTAAAAACTTATCCAAAATTTTTTGAGGTCATTTGATCAAAAATGATGCTGAAATTCCGTAATATAGCCATTTTTAGAATTTATGAACTGCGTGTCCTCTTTAACCTGCAAGACCTCTTTTAGGAACAGTTAGTCCTAGATGCAAACTTCTAATTGAAAAACACGATGGCGTAGCATAGCCTACTAAGGTTCTTGCGCCAAAAAAACCCCAACCAACCAACAAACCAACCAAAACACGGTCGAAATAAATGCAGAGTTAGGATATTAAAAGTCTGAAGCGAAAACAAAATATGAAAAAATACGAAATTAAACTTTTGATACTGCTCCTGTTCTTTACAATAACAGGGAGGAAAATCACAGTAAAAAATAAAAAGAGAGAAAAGACAGTTGGGACACAAAATAATTAACATTAGTGCGAGCAGTATTCTACGAGATATGATTGCAGATTATGATTTGACTTATGCCACTTAACACTCGTGCTCATTCGTGCTGTTTCAGACCGGGGGGGGGGGGAGCGAAAGCCCTATAAGATTTGGGGAGGGGTGCATGTTTGGAGGGAGGGATTATTTCAACAAAAGCACCTGTCTGTATGTTAAAACATAAATGGTGATCAGCGGTCGAAAACTTCGATGAATATTCCAGCAATTTATTCTAATAATAACATAGAGAGCAGTGATTCATCACAAAGGTGGAATGGTGTGCATTAGGGGGAGGGGGGGGAGGTGTTATTATCTAGAATCGCGAAGTTGAAAATTTTCTGTTTTTTTTAAGGGGTTGTAATCTCATTTTGAGAAGTATCTTTCCATTTGGGTGAGGATGAGGATCACTGTATTGAGAGAAGAGAGTTGAAGATAGAGTAATACTTGACACTTCATTCACAGAGTTTTTTAAATCCCCTCCCCCCCTCAAATGACACGATGGCCCTTTTTAAGGACGTGCTGTATTTAAATTCAATTTTTTTTTTTTTTTTTTTTTTTTTGAGGGAAAGAGTGATTCTGTTATAAAAGACTGGTTAACCAATTTGAAAATAAATAAGAAAAGAAAGAAGGGCGAAGTTTCGAGGGACGTCTGTACTCTGTAATCGCTTTTTTTTGTACGTCTATACAGGATCTCTAGGATGAATCTAATGCGTCGGAATACGGGACTATAGTTTTGTAGTTCAGTAGTGACATCTAGTGCAAGAAAAGGATACAACAAACAAAGCAGCATTATAAATTTTGAGAGAGACACAGTGAGCATTGAGTGAACTAAATAATTAAAAGTATAATACAAAAATACTACGGGAGATTCTCACACACTTTTAGCCACATTTTTTGCTTGAAGTAGTGAGGTTGAAAGTTTCAATTTAATTTATCTTTCTCTTAAAAGTTTCTTCCAAATTATTTGTCGAGTTACCGATCAATATTACAATAAATTATTCATTTCAATGAAATCTATTTCGATATAAATAAAAATTCTACCGATATCTTTACTTACTTATTTATTTATTTTTTTTAATATAGCGACATTAATTATGAAAATTATTAATTATTTCTACTTGCATTTTTTATATACCATTTCTTTTCTATCTACAATTAAACAATTAGATAAACATAAAGAAGTTAACATTTTACAATCTTATAATAATACATTAAAATGTACATTTCCGCCTGATAATTATAACAAATATTTTCACTGTTCAAGTTTTGATTTTATACATTAATCTAACTAATTTTTCACTTCTCAGCAATAGATGGCATTGCTAAACAAAATATTTAAACCTCATTGACGTAGACTCCAAGGAGAAAAGTGAAACCTCGTAGGCTACGACATAAATAAGAAGTTCAAAATATTCATGCTATTTTGTTTGCTTGATAGATTTTTAAATACAACCTTTTTTTTTTCAGTTTTCGCTCAGACTTTTGCGATCTGATGGTTAATTATTTCTGATATGTCTAATGTATTCGATAGTGCAAAAACTTTTTACTGTTGGGAAAATCCTGCGGTTATGAAGCAGTTTTTTTTTTTTTTCGTTTCAGCAGTGTAAAAAATGGGGAAAAAAACTATGTTGTGCTTTTAATGATGCATGTATAACATATGCACTGCTGCAAAAAAAGTTGTAAAATAAATTATTATTATAATTTCTAAAAATATCTTAGTTGTTCAAACCCACGCAGGAGAGTGGTATGTATTTTATTAAAAAAAAAAAATGGTAGTCACGGGCTGGCAGATAAAGCTGTGCTTTTACTAAATAACATTAGCACACTAGATGATCCGTGCGAAGCATTCGCACTTCGAGGGAGGAAGGCAAAAACCCTTTTTTAAAGAAAATTTTTAATAACAGTAAAAATGTGAGTTATTCGTTTATTTTGATTGATAGCGATGAAAAAAAAATCTTTAAAATGATTTCCTTCTTTACTTTTGGAGTTTGATCGAGTATGAATAAAGTTGTGCCGCGGAAAACAAAAACATTTCGAAATAATGTATATGTTGATGGGAAGCTGGATTAAAATTTTGAGGAAGAAAAATACTTGTTCAAAAGGTATTTTACGCTCAAATCTGAACTCATGCCGCTTCTATGAAAAGAATAGACGCTCTGCTCGCCCGCGCCAATGCGTCTTAAAGTTAGGATGCTATTCATTGAAGCAATGTGTTATAACAAGAGAAGAAAACTGTTTTTTAGCCAAAAAAGAACCATGGGTCAGGCCTGTCATTCAAAATTTTTCACGGGGGGGGGGGCGGCAAGGGAAAAAGTCAATGTAAAGTATACCAAAACGAGCAAAAAATACGTCCACTTCTTTGTAAATACATTGATTTTCTAAAGTCGGGGGGGGGGGGGGGTTAATTGTCGAAACATATTTGGTTTATTTTTCGTTATTAATCTGCACGATAGGATCAGGTGGAGCAATATGGGTCAAAAAAATAGTAATTTTACAATGAGGCTTTGACAGCAAAAATATATTGATTCAACCCAAACTGCTCAGGATATGCGAGCGAGGGTTGTTTTTTTTTCAACCTCCGTTTTGCTACAAAAAATAAACTTATTCAAATAAAAAAAAATATTTTATTATCAAAAGTAAGGTTCAATAGTGGGGTAAAATGAGTCATGTTTTAAAGGATTTAATTTGACGACCTCGCATTTACTCTATAATAGAAATGAAGTTGAAATACAGATTCTGATGCTACTTAACACTATCTTACATCATTTTTGTAACCGAATATGACTTCTAAATGTCAAACAATAAGTCTAAACGGGGAACTGTCATTCCTTCAATGAAACAAGAGATAAATTTTAAAGTGTGATTAACCCATCTTGTTGCTAACACAATCAAAAATAATTATCTTTTTAATGAACGGAAGGTTTCTTAAATCAAATAAAAATTAATTCTTTGATCTGTCGCAAAACATGATGAGCTTATGAGTTTTTCCGGATCTTAGAAGTACATTTATTGCTGGAAACGTTAAATGCGAAAAATCAGACAAAAATGAAAATTAAACGGGGAAAACGTCCAAAAGGCTTATGATGAGACGAAAATAAATTGCCTACTAATAAACCTACTTTTCAGATAGGTAATTGTTAAGTAATTGCAAATAGTGACAGAAATATTTTTCATATTAGCATGCTTTCTTTTTCTCTAGATCAAATTCAATTATTATATATGCGCTTGTAGAGATAAATCAAATTAAATATCTGCAATAATTCCCTTTTAAGCCGGAAGATTCCTTTAACTAAATATGTGCGAAAGTGAGTAGTTTGAATTTAATTACGAAATAAGATTCCAATATTGGATGGGTTGCCATTGAAACGAAATTCCCTTCATTTGATATAAATTTAAATTAGTTCATAGAGTACAGTCAATTATTATAGGTATGATTTTGCGGAATACTTCTGATGTTTTAAGTAAAGCCGCCTCACATGTTTTCAACAGGACACCAGAAGGCAAAAAAAAAAAAAAAAAAAAAAAGAAAAAGTTGCTTGCTAATGATACTTGTAAATGTAAATAAAATCCAACGGTACTTATTCAGTCATTTGTTCATGAAATGAGAAGTTAAACCTTTCAGAGTGATTGAGTCATGTGTGTGTGCGCATTATATATATATATATATATATATATATATATATATATATATATATATATATATATATATATATATATATATATATATATATATATATATATATATATATATATATTATATATATATATATATATATATATATATATATATATATATATATATATATATATATATATATATATGTTACGGCCAAAGCCCGAAGTCCGGCCATTTCGCGCATTGGCCGGGGCGTGTGGCCAAAGTCCGATGTACTGGAAATGAATTGCGTAGATGCGACTTTGGCCGGCCACTTCGCGAAGTGGCCGGAACTCCCTGGCCAATGTGCGATGTGCTTGCTGTTCGATGCAGTTGCACTAACAAGTGCTAAACAAATTGCTGCAGATGTAAAAATAACAAACTCTTGTGCAATATTCGAAATGCCATAACATTTTGTTTTTTTTCTTTCTTTTTTTTTTTTTGTGTCAAATGATGATAGTCATAATTTTCTGTAATAAACTAATTCAGTAGATAATGCGATTATTTTTTTGTTTGTTAGTTTGTTTTCTCCTAGGAAGAGGGAATTTTCATAAGAGACCATGAGTTTTTTGGTGTGAGATCTTCACGCTACTACCCACCTTAGCCTTTTTTCTGATGGACGATCCTAGGTGCCCAAGAGTGCGGATATCTCCCAAAAACTACTCTGTGGCTGTAGCGGCTTTTAGGGGGGTGGAGGGCTTCCAAAGGGATAAAAATAATTATACTATGTTTAATGTTCAATTTCTTTTTAATTTCTCCATAACATTTGTAAAATTTTTTGAACTATGTCTTAAAAAAAAGCTCATGTATTGAATAACATCACTTTGGTTTGCTATGGGAATAATATAGCAATCAGGGGTTAGACAGGGTAAAAAAATACTCAGGGTTTGCTAAATCAATGGTACATAATATATATCACGATTCATTCATTCATCTGCGATGGAAAAAAGTGACGATTTCGTTTTGATAATTTTTTGTTTTAAATCATATTGACAATTGTTTCTAAATAATACCGTGCCTCATTTACTAATTAGGTTAAATAATATTGTATAATTTGACATAATTTTTAATAGTGTTTCCCAACCTTTTTGAACTCATCGCCCCCTTCAAGACGCTGACTGACACTTATCGCCTCCCCCCCCCTTCCTCTAAAAACAATAAGTTGACCCAAGTGAACATCGATATTATTAAAAATATAAAAACCTAACTTTAAGTTGAAGTAAAATGTACTCAATAAAGCAATTATAACCAATCACTTTTAAACTAAAAATATTAATAAAGAAATAAAAATACCTTTATTCTTTTTTCCTTTCACAAAGTGAGCTGATATATAACTGAAGCATTTGAAGGGAAACATCCAAATTTTTCGACGTACTTTTCAAAAAACAGAAGTACATTTTTCAAGAAATATTATTTTCTTTTCTACACTAGACTCAGGGGAACTAAAATCGTTGAAACTAAAAATTTGAATTAAAACAAATTGACAACTTGAAAATTTATAAAATTAGCAATAAATGACAAAATACTTCCTAAGGTTCATTCTAGGTGCAAGGAGGAAGCTCTTAAACTTTAATTTTAAGTTCAATTAGTTTTATTCGAATTCAAAAAGCGCAAAAAATGTATTAAAGGTTTTTAATTAATTTCTTCGTTAATTAATGTCATCCGAAGACGCCACCTAGCTCAAGACACCCCGATCAACTCTGAATAACCGGTTTCGTACATGTTTACAATTTTGGTTTTCGCTAGTTTTATTTCTACTTTTTTTTCTCTTCTAAATACCCATTGCCCTTTAAGAATTTACCGCCCGTTTGAGGAGTCCAATCGCCCTTCAGGAGCAATCGCCCCCATCCTGGGAACCACTGATTTAATAGTTGATCGGCTTAAAATATTAAAATATTTTTTCACCTCCCCCCCCTTTTTTTAATTTAAAGGAACTTTGTGAGATTTTTTTTATAAAAAATGTAGAGGGGGGTAGCACTTTTACTTTTCTGGGTCCCCATAAAAACTATTTCTGTATCCGCTCCTGCTTTGTGGCAGATATAATGGGATTATCTTTAGCGTTATGGTAAACAAGCACAAAATGTGACATGTGAAAAACGTCATGACACACAAAATGTGTCACTACCTTTTTTTTCTAACTTTGGCCGATCGCCTCTAGCCAGTTCGCGAACTGGCTGGCCAAAGCCCGAAATCAAGGAAATTTCGGACTTTGGCCGGTCATTTTGAGGCGATATTGGCCATTTCGCGAAGTGGCCGGCCACTTCGCGAACTGGCCGACTTCGGGCTTTGGCCGTAACATATATATATATATATATATATATATATATATATATATTAGGGTGATTCAGAAATGTATGGAAAAAAATAAACTTTGTATTTTTGTGCGTCTTACCCTCTTATTTTGTGCCACTATATACACTGATTATTTGTGCAAAATTTTGACAAAATACATTAATATTTAGAGGTCGCGCAAACGCCTTGAAATTTCGTGATATTGATAAAAACGTGAACGTAAATGATATCTATGGAAAAAGTAGCCTTTGTATTTTTGTTCGTCTTACCGTCTTATTTAGGTCTTTATATACACTGAATTATTTGCCCAAAATTTTAGTAAACTATGTTTACTATTAGGAGTACTTCAATTTTTGTGATAGTGGCACAAATGCGAACGTAAATAATAATAATAAAGATACTTTATTGCTTTTTTTTTTCTCTGAAGAAAAAAACGTGCAATCACAAAATGAACTATATATCTGAAAAACCAATGAAATGCAGAAAAGTATGAAAACTAATCAAATACGGAAAAAATATAAAAAACAAATTTAAATAAATTAAATATATAGTAGTTCGCTCATTAATTCTTGCAATACTTTTTAAGGTTACATTTTTGCAACTTTGAAACCTTTTCTGTGTTCCTGTACCACTTGAAGAAGATACTGTCTTTGTTTTTCGTCGTTAGTGATAGTCTTAACAAATGCTTCAATAAGGGCCATGTCACGCTCCGTATTGTCGTTTACAATCCTCAGTTTCTTCGGTAGTACAAAGCCTTGTTCATAGCTATCTTGAAGATTCCAATGCTCAGGATCAAACAGCTGATATATTTTGAGTTTCTTCTTTACATGAACAAGGACGCTGAAAATGTTCCGAATCATTTCTCAGTGCTTGCACAAAAATGGTTGCTGGGAACCCAGCTCTTAGATATTCTTTCCCGTTAACGATAAAAATGTGAAATAAATCACATTCATATGTTATGAATACCTTTTCTTTGTCTGGCTGCAAGTTTGAACTGGTTGTGAAATAAACTTGAAGCCATAAAGAATCTTTGACACAGATATAACACGAGGAACCGCTCCTGGGACACGAAAACATACACCAAGGTGCTCCGCTCAAGAAAATCACACTAAGCTCTAGTATCTTCCTTGGACACTTCTTTTGTATGGGTCATCAGAAGTTGACTTTGAGCAACTTCCAATACTAGTTGCACGTTGCTCTGAATTGGATAACAACTCCTCAACCTCATCGTTTCTCACTCCAGGTTTAAAATTAGAATGCTTTATTCTTGACTATGATTGCTGAAACCGCTTAAAAAGCAGTATTGTAGATAAAATGGCCGTGGATAGTTCCACGCAAGTGCGTGAACACCGCTTTTGACATTGCACGCAATCAAATACCCCAATTCTGCCTATTTCTTGGTTCATCGGTTAAAATACCGAAAGACCAAGACTAGAATAGACTTCGGTTGTAATACCACAATGTCTAAAATATAATGGCGGAAAGCACAATATAAAAGTTGCTTCCCTAGTTCTTTTTCCCAAGTTCAAACTTGCTCCAACTTTAGTACCGGCACTGCATGTCGTATCGAAACACATACCATGTACGAGCTCAGTAAGTTCCCATTTATCTAACTGGTTATCGCACAGCAGCATTTGCCGTAGCAATTCCAGTGCCTGACTAACTTACTAGAACCCAGAAGTAAATCATCAATGCTTGTGGTCCCGATACTAATACTGGTATGAAACCCACCGATCCTCCTTCATTTTCCCAATATATTTTGCATAAGTGTTTCGTCCCAGTGAACTATCAAAGAAAGTCATAGATTTAAACGACTTTTGTAAGTTACGGCCGATTCAGAGCGAATAGTTTGCCTTTTCCGTTTTATGGACGTTGTCAAATCCTCCCCATTTTGATCCATACTTTGTACTGTAGCAGCTACTATCAAAGTGGCTTTCTGTCACTTATATTGGGCCCTGTCTAGAGTGGATGCTAGGTGTTTTAGCCGAATAAACTCATACATCTGAAACAACCGAAAAGAAAACAGAAACCACAGCCCGAGCTTGCAGCTGCATTTTCTACTCAAACTGAAGTAAGAGATGATGCAGCAGGGGCGGGTCCAGAACAAGCTCTCGGAGGGGGCCATCCTCTGAGTATGTAAAAAGGGGGAAGAAGGGGGAGGGATTGGTTTATAAAAAAAGTGCTTTGGCAAAAACTTCTTCAATAGTGAACTATGAAATTTCATACATTAGTTATAAACAAAAATATGCGGTTAAAATCTAGATTTCCTAACATACAAACATGTAAATTTACTTTCGTTTGCAATTTTGAAGCAAAATAAAACTATAAGATAATCACAGTAAATATTAGCCAACATTAATCCATGTCTAAAATTTAGTGAGCATTGTTTATAAGTATCAGTTGATGTATGACTGAAAAAATACTAAACAAGTTATGGTAAATACTTTAACAAAAAATAAAATAAAATAAAATTCGTGTTTAATTAAGAGTTTGAAAAGCCAGATTATATAACTTTCATCAAAACATGAAATTTACTTATATTAAAAAAAAAATAAACAAGGAAAAAACAAATGCTTGAAAAGAAAAAAATTCCACCAAATTAGAAAATCGTTCTTTTTCCTGTTTCAGCTAGAGATGTTACTGTCTGAAGAATTGTTTGAAAAGGCTGAAAATATTAAAAAAAAAAAAAAAACTAGATTTGCTTCTATGTAAAAAATAGTGGTACAGTTAATAGAATTTTAAATATGCAAGACCTAGTTTTCATTTTTGAAAATTTCTCTCCGCTCTCGGAGGGGGCCATGGCCCCCACAGCCCCCCCTCTGGACCCGCCACTGTGATGCAGCTTTGGAGCGTGGGGGGGGGGGTCGTTACAACTCACTTTAAGCTATTATTTTATTGACTAATTACTTAGTAGAGTAAACTAACATTTTCAATTATTCCATTTTATATGAAGAACAATATTATTTCGGGTAATGAAGTTATGTACTCCAATTCTCGAAATTGCTAATTTTCAATATAATTCGATCGCGTTGCGCGACCTCTAAATATTATTCAATTGAGCTAAAATTTTACATACATCACATTCATGAATAGTGTAAAAAAACTGCGGGGTAAGACCAAAGAAATTCAAAAAAATTTTTGAATCACCCTAATACAGTGAAATCTGTGTATAACGATACTCAAGGGACCGAGAAAAATATCGTTATAGACAGATTATCATTATAGACAGTTTGAGCAAAAAGCTCAAACTGTTGGCTGGGACCAAACCAAAATATCGTAATAGACAGGTTTATCGTTATGTACAGTATCGTTATACACAGGTTTCACTGTATATATATATATATATATATATATATATATATATATATATATATATATATATATATATATATATATAAATTTTGCGGGTATTGCCCTTTATCATTTTACGGGAGAATACTTCATCATACTCTTAAGTAAGACATCATTTTAAAGATTTTTTCACCGGTGTCATCGAAAACTAAGCAAATTCACATTTTGGCTATTGTCCGAAAAATTGTGCATAAATCAAATTAAATTATTGAATTCTTGCTATTGAGCGAGAATGCGTCCCACAGTTCAACTTGTTTCCTTTCTGCTTATTTTTATAGGCATTTGTTATAATAACTTTAAAAAAAAAAAAGTCCTGTTATGTAGGTTGGAACTCATAAATACTGGCTAACAATTTTCATCTCTTATGACTAGAGTAAGTTTCAAATGCAACTTATCTAACGCGTTTTAATTATTTTTTCAAAAGAATATCAGTTTTTGTTGCCGTATCAAACGCATTCTCTGAAAATGACTTCAATTACATTTGTCCGGAATAAATTCGTTCTTTTATTCAGATTTTGTTGCGTCTTTTTTTATAGTTAGCTCTAATTGGAATATTTTTGAGAAGTTAAAACATTTTACTTAGCAGAAAAAACCGGCTAAATTTAATTAAATAATGTAATTATAAGAAAGTAATTAAAGAAGTTCTCTTTCGCTATTTTTGCTTGTAAAGTTTTTCTATTTACCTTGCTTCAAATAGTATTTTCTCTAACTACCAGCAGCAGAGCTAAAATTTCAAAAGTAGACACGCTATTTAATTTTTTCAAGAAGGAAGAAGAAAGTAAATCTGAAAATGAGAGATATATTTAAATTTACTTGTGTTTTTTAATTAATGCATAAAAATGAAATGAATGGTCAAATATTTAAAGAATAACTGTTAAATATATCAACTTTATAGGCATTTTTCTAATTTTTAAGACGCTTTGTAAATAGGCTTTACGTTTACAAACGGAAACCATCATAAATTAAATGAATACAACCAAGAGAACAATTACGACCCTGCGTTGTGAACTCTTCACAAGGAAAAAATTTGTATGCAAATATGACCTTCTTTTTTTCTATATTTTTTCCCATGTATTACAGGATAACTTTCTGAACTTAGTTTTGACATTAAAAAGACTTTCACAGAACTATAATAAACTCCGTAGAATATTCTATTTCGTTCATTAGATGTTAAGATAGTTACAAAACTTAAATCGCCCCATATTAATGTAAAAAAAAAAATATTTTAAAAACATTATTGCTATTATTATTACTTTTGCATCCATCTTGTGAAAAAAATGTGTCTGCCAGGACTGCGATTTGGCGTCATTTGTGTCGAGGAAAAATTTTTTAGTGAGTACGTGGAGTTGTAAATGCCAACAAAGTAGTTTTGGAAGAAAAGTGGAAACTATCTATCATATTTGCATTGAATTGGTCAATATTCACGGTTAACTAGCCTTTTATAGCATTGCGCTATAAAACGTTTTCCTATTTCACTCGTACTTACACTATGTCAGTTTTCTTTGCATATGATGGATTCATAGACTTTTCCGTCAAAATTATATGAAAAATCAAAGTTTTTCTTCTTGTGTGCCTTAGATTTTGTCAATGATCTTTGTTTCTTAATTAGCAAACTACAATGCATGAAAATTAAGAATACGTACCACAATACTAATGTCAAAACTACAGGTTGCAGTTGGCACATTTAAAGGTGAAGCGTTGTAGCACCGCGGCACCCCCTGAACATTACTGATATCTCCTAAACTTGGGTGTCATTTGGCTCCCCATGTCACCTTGGGGTATACTTCCATTGATACCCTTCCTTCGGTTAAGCTAGAAATGGCAGGTACGGAAGGTATCACTGGTTAAAATAAATAAGGGTACTACCCTAGCAGCATAATCTCATCGGCCGATGATCGGCCATACTTCGAAACCCGAGGAAATTATCATCGGCCGATGATCGGATTCGATGAGTTCTCACAGGGCATTGCTCCAATATGTCTCATCGGCCAAACAGAATCCAAGCAGCAAAATCCGATGAGTTTTGTTTGAAATACTGTGAGATTTGGAGCAATTTACGAGCAGTGCAGTCCCGTGCCGATGAATTTAGGATCAATTTTGGATGCTCGGTTTATTTTTATCGGGAAAGTTGATCCGAAGGATATTGCTTTCCGATGAAAAGTAGCTGATCGAAAACCGTGCTCGGATACTGATCGGAACGATGTCATCGTGCGTTACGGGATCAGTTTACGAGGAGCTCGATGATCGGCAAAATCCGATGAGTTGATGCTACTTGGGTATATTGAGTCAAGTAGGACCCTTCAAAGGGTGTCGAATGGTGCTACAACGTTTCACTATTAAAGATGCCTAGTGCAACCTATATTTTTAAGAGTGTACTGTGTTCAAAATACTAAATCAAAGAACGTGCAACAATATTTAAAATGTTTATGTGCAATATAAAAATGAAATGAGTGTCGTTGCTCATAATGATTTAAATCGAAAACACAGAAAAAATTATTACACAAACTCTCAAAACAGACAGTTCTTAAAAAAAAAAGAAAAACCTTGAAATTTGTATCATATTTTCTCTAAATGTGCTGTCAATCTTCCTTATCTTGGCAATTTTTGTATTAAAGAAACTTTCTTCATGAATGGTGTCTTTTAATTCTCTGTATTAAAAAAAAAGTTCAAAGCGAAATAATATTTAATGACGAGCCAGAATAGGCAGTAGAGATGTTACAAACACGTAAAATCAAGCACATTGTAGACGAGTATATGGCCGAAATTGGATAAACCGAACTCATCTTTTCCGTATAATGTACGAGGCGTAGGAGTTTTTAATGTTACGAGAAAAACTTCTAACTCAAACAGACTATCTCATTCTCGCCCTAACTATCAGTCATTCTAACTCGTATTATTCACCTTGGAAACTTTTTTTTGTAAAAATTGGAAGCCACGCAATTTGCTATTGCACCAGTAAAACGTTATTGCTGCATTCCAAACATTTAAATTAGATCCATATATTTCAAAAAATATTCAAGTTATACTCTAAAAATATTTAAAACGAATTCCGAATTTGGTACCTTACAGCATACGGATTGCGAAATGCAAACAGGAGAAAAGTAGACATGTTTGTAAATAAAAGCTATTTCTGACGAAAGAATTTCGTTTCCTGCACTCACTTCTATGTAAAAAAAGAAAAAAAGTCCTGCCAAAGAATATCTTGAGAAAAATATTTTCGCAAGATTCAATTTCTTTCTTATGCTTGGGTTGAAATATGTAAAATAATTTTTATGTAATTACGGGTTTATTCTCTCGGTTTAGTACTCACATAGAATTTTTTTAGCATTTTTTTTTTGTTTTACATAGGAAGAATTGCAACTTAAAACAAATTTTGAACATTTTTTTAAATGTTAAAGTGTGTCTGCAAATAGTTTTGATTTCTAAAGCCCTTTAGAGAAATTTATTGATTTCCTCTTCGGTTATCTTGAGCAAATCTCTCTAGTACTTTTCAAGATCGAAGATTTGCTAATGCTAAAAGATATGCTACAATTTGTTTCCCAGAAGACACTGATACAATTAGGAAACATTTCCGAAAACATCACGTCATTCACGTATCCCTAAATCAAATTCATAACTTCATAAACTGAAAGAATGAAATGAAAAATTAAAGTATAAATGAATCAAAAATTGTCTAGAAAAAAATGTAATTTATTGAAGCGTAGATTTTGCGCTACTCATATTTCAGGGCAAAGCATTTTTCATCTTGTCTCATTTGATCAATTGTGCATTTGAAGTTGAGAAACATGGAATAAATGTTTCATCGTTCAGATTCATCAGATGTGTTGCATAATGACTTCTTTTTGTTCAAAGAAATATTGCGTTAAACGTGGCTTTTATCAAGTGAAAATATGACGGTAAAGTGTAGGTGGACAGCTACATTTCGATATCTTAGATTTAAACAGTATTAGCTGCTTTGTTGCTTAGCGTCGTCGTGCCTTTGGTTACCCGAGGCACAGGAAACTAAAGTATGTTAATTTAAGGGCCAGAAATATCTAAAAAAGAAAATAGACTACACATTTTATTTAAATATTTCTATTAAATAAAATAAGTTAAATACGACTGGATTTTTACCATCAATAAATCAATACAATGCAATTGCTGACACTGTTTTCTTAATACTAGTATTCTAGTACCCATGTGCATAATAATGAGCTGCCCTTACAGGGGAAATTGAGACTGTAATTTGCAGCTGACGTAAAGCTGATGTTTTAATGAACGCTACTTAAGCATTATTTTTAAAAGTATTTGGAATAAAGAATTTTCAGTTATAAAAAGTCAATGAATGCAGGGAGCTGCCAGATAATACAGGTTCCTTTCTGGATCTTTAGGCTCATTTACAGCATGTAGAACTTATTTATTTTCTTCACACATTGAATCGATGATTGGATTTACCCCTTTCCTATATACATAACTAAAGTTATAAAAAAGCTTAAAAGTATAATTTTTTAAAGCGCAATTCTGTTGCTTCGAAATCGAATTTGCTTATTTTCTAAAACAGCTGAGACAAATCCTCAAAAAATAACACGAAATATAAATTTATATTCCAATTATAAAAACTCAGTAATCATATCATTAAAATACTCAACTATTAATTTCGAAGTCATTAATCTACTGGGATAAAAAATTCATTATTTGATGGAAAATATCAAAGAGTTTGGATATTAAAAACCCTAGAACTTACACCGATTTGAGAATCAGCTTCATTAATCATCAGGGTAGTAAGCAAAGCCCTTAGTAATTAATCGCCGTTCTCTGAAAATTGAACTCCGTTAACAAGCAAAACAGGGGGTGGAATGTCTTCAGTAGATGAGTAATTTTCATCACAGGTATCTTGAAGTTTTTATAGCTGTATTTTTTTTTTTTCAAAGCAAGTTTTTGTCTTTATTAAAATATTTTTTTAAAAAACCATTCTTGTTTGGAGTGAATATTACATTCTACGTTACTTTAAAACAAAATTGAATAATTTTGACAGCACACAGCATACATTTCCATATAAAATAAAACGAACCTTATCGAAATAAAGTCTATAGTTCGATTAAAATAATAAACAGTTTAAAGGACGAGAGAGAGAGAGATAAAGCGAAAAGGATAAGACTCACAAAGTTGTGAATTATAAAGTGTTACTTTATTAAAGATGTGCTAAAAATAATTTGTTTGCAAAAAATTATGTATCCTTTTTGTTTATTTTTTCAAATATTTCATTGATCATGAAGGACCTTTGTTTTTTGATATGACGTGCATAAAATAACATAATGATTTTAAAACGCAATCTGTCTGTCATTTCAAGACTTTTTTTTCTATAAAGCATTAACAAAAATGCAAAAAAGTTTGCATTTAACATTTTAAAATAATTATTAGAAAAAGCAACTTATAGACTCGATTTTTTTGTTGATAGTAGAAAATTCAAAGTTGCTAACTAAGTACGCATGTACTTAGTTAGAGAAACTTAGAAACTTAGTTAGAAACTTAGTCGGAAAGAAAGTTAAACTATTTAGCTTTCTTTCGGACAAAGTGGTATAGTGGTTAAGACGCTGTCAACTCACGTCCAAAGGCACGGGATCAAACCTGGATCCAGTCTGTGGATTTTCAAGATACAGAAAATCGACAGCGTCCATGTCGTTTGATTGTTGAAGAACCCTCGAGAACTCGTTTTCATTGAGTATATCATGGCAAAATTAATTCCGAGTGCAATTTTGCACGGAATACAGCCTAAGTGACTCCATCTAGTGAGGAAACTGGACGTTAAAATTCCCGCGGCAATGGCATTTCTCCAATTCTGGTTCCACATGTAAAAATGGGCGACGACCTCGCAAACGGTTGCTAGCTAAATGCAATCCCGTTTGAAACAAATAAAAAAACAAACTCAGCCTTTATAAACTTTTTTCCAGATTCAATATTTTACGGAAACACTAGGCAACCGTCAAACAACTTTCATATACGTGTTCCATTTTAGTCAATGTAATAGAAATCGGCGGCAGGTTATATAGAATCATTCATTTGTCACAAAACTTCATTCACTAAGCTATTGAGTTGTAATAATATTTTATTATTTGCGAACAAATTGCACTCTTAGAGTCACAAGTTAAGTGTCAATAAAATTATCTTCTTTCAGCTGAAGTTTTCTTCAGTTAAACTGTGAAAGATAAGGCTTTTAAAAAATAATTTTGTTACGTTACTTCGCAGATATAATTTTAAAAGTAGAGTTTAAGAAGAGTCTAAAACTTTAATCCTTTTACGACTTAAAAACACTTCGTCAATTTCATCGACTTATTTTAATTACAAATAACTTCGAGAGCAAAGACATAAAAATTTGAAAGACATAAAAATATTTCTCAACCAAAATTATAAATACGGAAGCTATTTAAAATTCCATGTCGTAAAAACTAATTATACCATCAAGGCAGTATTTTCACTAAACGACAATCTTGCTCAGCTAAAACGGAAATGCTTTTTCTCGCTTATTAATGTGGGAAAGATCTTTTAAAGGGTTTCTTTGCAAGAAAAAACGTTAACTGTATTTTGAAAATATGCGAAAAGAAAATCAAGTTAAATATTTGATTTGCAGTTTTTGAAATATCAATTCAGCAAAGTAGTTTTAATGTAAAACTTTACGAATTTATTATTTTATTTCATTTCCGACTATGAAAATGATTCTACGCCGACTCTTTATTAAAGATTCTTGGTACATTTTATGTACATTTTTTAAACAAAATATAATTCACTTTTAGCTTCTTTTCTAGCAAAAGTTATAAAAGAATACAATGGTATGGAAGAAGGCTTCATGCATTGTACAAAACAATGACAAAACAAATGTTAAACATATATCATCATCAACAACATCAGCTTTTTTGTCACCTTTTATTAATCCACAGTAGAGTGCAAGCCTCTCTGAAATGTTTTTAATCTGCTTAAGTTTCTGAAACTCTTCCTCAAGTTTTTTCTAAGAACTGCTTTAAAATTTCATCTCTCAAAAGACACTGTGGTCTTTCGTTTGGTCCTTTTTATCTCTCTGTATCTAATATAGCACTTTAGTGGTCCATTTATCATCTGTTCTTCTGACGAAGGTTCTCAGCCTATTTAACCCTCTCACAGCACAAATGTTAACAGTAATTTTGGCTTGCACCATGTTACATGTCTTTCAGTTTCTGTCTCCTCAACTGAATCCTAGCATGCACCTTTCGATTATCTTCTAGGCTGTTAGAAACTTTCGCTAAAATTTGCTTGTGAATGTCCAAGTTTCTTATGATTGAGCTAATACTGACAAGATGCACCGGTCAAAAACTTTTCTCTTCATACAAATTGGGAAGCCATCTTTAAATATAATGCTATTTTTTTCCAGAATATTCTCATATAGCAAGTTTAAGTCTGTTGTTTCTTTCTTCCGTGGCACTTACGTTCATCACAATGCCTTATCCCAGACAAATAAAACTACAAACCAACTTTAACTCTTCCATATCAGGAAAAAACTTATGTGCAGAAATTAAGGAATTCAATATAATTTGCGTTTGATTTGTTTTTCTTTTGTTTCACCGATGTTCCTTTTTAATTCAAAAAGCTTGCTTTTTTTAAAATCAAACTCTTGGAGTATTTCTGTAGTTTGTCAAATGATGAAGAAAACAATACAATGTTATCTACAAATCTCAACAGATTTCTGAATTCTTCATCAATTTTATACTTATTTTTTAACAATTTAATTTACTAAAAATTTCTTGAAGTATTGTTTCCAAAAGTTTAGAGGGAATTATGTTGTCTTGTATTAAGCCCTTTTAGATTTTAAAGGACTATTTGTTTAAATGGTGTTTTAGCTTAGCTATAATAAGATACTAATCTGCAAGTTCATTTCTTCTATTATGTAGTTTTTATAATTAGTTTGATTTACTTGTTTTGTGGCCTTTTAATTTAGCCGTTGCTACGTGGTAAATAAAATAGTTAAATTAATATTGACAAACAAAAATTGAAAGTACGATATTGAGATATTGAAAGAAAAAAAAACCCATACCGCATTATTCTCGAAACTGCATAGAACATTTTATTCCCGTACTTCCTGTTTTTGATGTCAACAAATTCTCGTTAAATTTTCAAAAAGTGCCGGATTAACATTTTATCACTAAGGGCGAGTTTACAAAGGAAATGGGATGCGATAGAGAAATGCAGAAATAAACCATTTTGACAAACGATCGTTTACATTGCAACTTGGGGTTGATAATTACTACTTTGAACTAAACTGCTCTCCACCTGGTTCAGAATAAGCCCAAAATTACACTCGTCATGATCGCTTTTTCCTCTTGCATGGAGAATTTTCTTGTCGTTGCTTGGAGGCACCATCAATGAGATGCCTTCTTTGTGTACTCAATACACAAATGAGCTCAAAAATAAAATTTTTAGGGGCGAAAAAGTCCTACTACATTTAAGACTAAATATGTTTTGCCAAAATAAATTTGAAAAAAAAAAAGAAAAAGAAATGGAAAATGAAGATAAGTGCGGTATTGGCAAAAAATAAATAAAACGAAATTTGAATTGAATTGTTTTGGCAAAAATTTCAAATCGGACCAAATAAAAGTGTATATTTATGTAAAGAAATAACAATAAGAAAATAACTGTAGTATATGGAATCAGTGCTCCACATTTTTTTTTATTGCATACAGTCTCAAACGTCCTTTCAGACACCTTTGGGATTTTATAAATATATATTTCTTTCAAACATCTTTTTTTCTTCAGTCAAATAACGGAGCATTTTCAAGGGATACTACTTATTACAATTTATTATTTCCCCTAGAAAATAAAGAATGTGATAAATTTCAAGTGTCGCTGAAGTGATCTAAAGAAAAGATGTTGTTTCGGGAGGAAAATGTCTAAAAACGTCTGCGATATGTGCGTCTAACACATAACTTTTGAGAAGGGAAACTGGTTATTTTGAGCTATAAAAGAGCTAAATTTCCCTTGAAACTAAAGGATAAGGCCTAAGAATGTCACATTTTATGTCATACTTCAAGATATTAACTTTTATTTCGCATGAAAGGAAGTTTGTATAGCGAATGTCAATCAGTTTTAAGCAAATAGAAAGTGCTTTGTGAAAAAGGAGTTTGTAATGATGTAACTTAGTCATAAACTGTTTTTTATATTGTTATGTAGGATGCTTAAAGTGAGGAAGAAAGTTTTTGTACGGAAGCAACCCATTTGATTTTGAAACTTGATCTCATTATTTTGGTAAGTGGCAGTTTTATTTGTCAAAAGCTATTCATTATGTCTGAATGTAACAAATACGGGTATGCAGAGCTTGGTTAGGAAATCAGTTAAATATTTAATAATTTTTAACTTTGTTACTCTCAACTAGTTTAGAGATTTAGATAGATATTTAAAATATTTTTTTTCTACTTACTAAGAATACACATTTTTCGTACTTTGTCAGAACAAATGCTTTTCTAAGGAGAAAAAATCCTGAAAAAACTTTAATAAAACTTAAGAAGGAAGATTTTTTTTTACAAAAAAATAATAAAAACAACTTTAAAGGCGATTTTTTATAGAGAGTATGAAAAAAACTCAAACGAGAAACAAGAGAGGGTAGTCTTAAAAAATAGTAATTTTATATAAGAATTTAATTGTACAAGAACTTCATGCAAAGACGCGCTATTTTGTCAGCGACGAAGTAAAAAAACGCTTAGTTAAATTTTAGAAATTCAGGTCATATACTATTCTCGCATGTATTTCATGCACTACACCGTTGTTGTTGTCGCTGTGTCCATGGGTCATAAAAACTATAGAAAGACTGGATGCCTTTCTTGAGGCTTGGCTTGAGACATTGGACTTTTTCATATATTTACGTACAAGACAGAACAAGAATGGTTTACAGTATAAAGAGAGGAAATAACATCCAGGGCACCTGTATGTTATTCCTTGTAAAACTGTAAAACGCACAGTAAGAATCAGTAAAATTAGCAATTTTTACAGCTTATTACTATACAATTATCTGTATTATACTGTAAAAACATTTATTTTTTGCAGTATTCACATTCCATTGCTTTAGCTCAGTCATGATTCTAAAACTAATTAAACATATCTTTATATACTACATATTTTGACATTTTGAGAATTATTGTAAATTAGACTTAAAAAAGTCTGCGATATTTCTAATCATCAGTTAGCTATATTGCGTATATGCCTTCAATCTTTCCTAACGTCGTTCAACGTGAGTAAGTGTTGACTTTCATACGTAAGGCAAGCATTGTTAAGAAAGCTCCAAAGAAAATACACAGTTAAGTAAAATTACTGATTAGTACCTATTAGGCATATTGTCGATGAAGAGGTATACAGACCGCACTTGGAGTTATTTTTCTTGAATGTAGTAATTTATATAAACTAGCAAAGAGAGTACATGTAGGTATGTACAAATATAAGGCTCAAATCTATTTTTTACCAAATTTTGTGGGGAGATACTGTACGAGACCGAAAATAAAAAAAGTTCTCAAAAGTAAAAAAATTGAGGAAAAACTACCCCAGATTAAGTTTTTTCATTTTGTTGAGGTTCAAATTTTGAACTTTTACCAGAAAACATAAGAATGGTAGCGGGTCTTAACTGATAAAGTTTCAGCTGCGCGAATTATAACTTTATAAAGTATAATTCGCAGAAAAAAAATAATTTACGTAGAAGATGATTTTAAGCTGAATAATTTTCTATTTTAAATAAGTGTTAGTTTTCTTAATTTTAATGGAGTTGCTCCTTCAGTAAATAATAAAAATAGTACTGCAAATATTAAATGCTCTTGGAGGTTTGTTTTATTAAATAAAAACTCTACGTATTCTCTAAGAATTTGATATAAACATCTAATGATATGGAACAACTCATACTTAATTTCGGAAAAATGCATTATATGATGTTCCATTCTTTTTTCATCGATGGGATTTTTTGAACTGTCTCTTATATGTGCCCCCTCAATACAATCCGTATTAACGTGAAATCCATGTTTACTTTTATGAAGTAAAAATTGATCACATGAAAATTATTTATGAATAAAAGGACCGAAAGCTTCAAACAGAAATTTGGTGTTTCCTCTAACACGTCGAAATCAAGTGCTGAGAAATAGCTGTCTGCATCTTTTGAATGGATTCCACTTGACTCTCGCCTTGTTTCTTTGGCAAAATCTGATGTAATAACTCAACTGCAGTCTTTCTGACATTTTTCATTAAATTAAAAAACTTCGGTTTGTGCATTACACTTCACGTCAAGAAAACTCTGTTTGCGACTCTATTGACAGAGGGAAAGGAGGAATTTACGCATGCGCAGAAAAAAGTTGGCTCATGCAAGATGCGCTTAATTAAAGTGTTAGAACAATGAAGGGGCTATGTTACATAATTTTTGAAAATACAACCTGGACACGGACAATGGTGAGCAATGGATACAGGTAAGCAAATAAAACTTGGTACATCAAAAAGTAGATGTCATTAGATTAATTTCATACACTACTTAAAGACAAAACCAGAAAACAAAACAGCTGCAACAATAAAACTTTGAACTTTAATTACTCACAATTTCAGTTTTGTCCCTCATATAACCCCTTCATCTCCCAAGCCCTTTAATTTATATTCATCTTGTTTTTGCAAAAAAAAAAAAGAAAGAAAAAAGGTCGAATACTTTTCTAGCATACCTTGCATCTTCCACGTATACTTTGAACATTATTTTATATCACAAATAAAGTATTATTGAATTGTTACGCCTTTACATAAAATTAAGTGATATAATAGCAATAAAAGATTTTTTTTGTTTTGTCTTGGAAGAGATTATTTTCTAGGAATAAATGAAGTAATCATTAATTATTTACAATATTATCTCGAACGGGAAAGTTCATCAAAAAGTGAAAAGCTAAAACTGTACATAATCTTATAAGCAGCTGAATTCATTATCTTGTGAATTAAATGACTAGCCCTGTCAGAAAATGACAAAGTAAACGCGTAAGGGTTTTCTGAAGTAAGATCATAATCTTTCAATGAATTATTATTCAAGTGCTTCTGAAAGACTACAGTGAAGAAAATTCATTAATTAATATTAACTTAGATAAGTTCATTATTTCATTGCTGAAGCAGCTAAGCGAATGAAAACAGGAAGGCATTGTTCTTTGCAGGATTAGCTTCTGATTTTGGAGCTCAGTCTTATAGAAGTATTAACCGTATTGTTTCAAAATGTTTCCCTTGTCTAGTGGTCAGAGAAGTCTGATCGGATGGGGAGTTTCCAAGTTCGATTCCGGCTCGGGCAGGAATTACTTTCGCTCTGCTGTCCTTGTCCTTTCTTCGTGTGAATGTGTTGTTGTGCTGTGAATGATTGTCTATCCTAAAAACGAGTCCTTATGGCATGTGTGAACAATGGCAGTCGGACTTCACACTAAATTACGCTACAGTTGGAAAAGAGAAGCAGCGCACCCCAAATTGCCAGCTTAGCTGGCACAAGAGAACATCAGCACAACAGTGATTGCTCTTACCTAATAGGTTGTTATTGTTGACACGCAATTATACGAGGAATTTTGGACGATGATAACTTCAGATGTGAATGAAACCCCTATCTTCTAGACAATAAGCTGCATTGATGAATTTATGAAATGTAACACATGAGTAAGGCAGTTAAAACTATATAGATTGTATTGGAAGCAATGATGTATTTATAGGACTGTCTTAAAGTGTTTTAAATAAAGTTTCAAACACTTAATTAAATCGAAATGTAAAATGTGTATCAATATTATTAATCAAAATATCATTAAATCAAAAATTAAATGTATATTTTATTTACATGACTGTCTTTATATATTTGAATTGAAGTTTCAAATACTTAACTAAGTTGAAATGTAAAATGATGTTCAAGTATTCTCTTATCTCCCTAAACATGATTGTTTCACTCCTTACGGATATTTTGAAATGGGAAATCATGTTCTGACAGAAATATAACATATGAGTAAGCCAGGCTAAACTATACATTGTATTTAAAGCTATACTGTATTTATAGGACTGTCTTTAAGTGTTTGAAATAAAGTTTCTACGTTTCCGAAAGCTTTTCAATCCTTTTATCGAATTTCCCAAAGGACGTTAAATGTTTCATTTCTCAGACGGTTTCCTGGAAAACAAAGCACTTACGACAACTTGACTGCTTCAAATTTTACATCAAAGCGACACTGAAGTACGTCGCAATGATATTTAAAATATTTCATGTTTCTTTCAAGTAATTGCAATTTGAAATGCTAGGCGTATTTTTCGATGAAAACTGAGTATGTTTTCGGAAGTTTTCTTGAAAAAATCCGATGATGTAAATGACGGATTAATGCAAAAAATAATGAAAAAAAATGTAAGCGACCCATGAATGATTACTAAACATCATTATATATTTTGAAATTCATAACGTCTTTGAAAAATTAACATTTGATACATGGCATTTAATATATTTTTATTGATGAGTAAAAAAAAAAAAAAAAACAACAAAAACTGGGGAATGTTTATTGTTTTACTTCAGGATTTCTGGAGGTTTTAAATGAAAAATGGCACAGAAACCCGGTAAATGAAAGGTTTAAATAGTAGATAAGCAAAGTTTTCTATCCATTTCTTCTTTGAAATTGTATAGAACCAAGTTACAGCTGCTAATACTGCAGCGCTGCTCTTTTTAGTGAAATTGAGTTATTGTCACTGATGGTTCTTTGGCAACGGATTGTATCCAAATACAATGTTTCACGGTCATTTGAGAACGGGAAATATTTTTTAAAAAATCTGAAAAACTGGTAACTAAATCAAATATGTGGAGAAGCAAAACTTTAAAAATTATTTTCTCAATTTGACCTCGACTATAGAAAAGAAAAAAAAAAACTTTTTCTTTTCAGCCTGCCCTGTGATGATATTTTTATTATCAACTATGAGCGAAAATGAATACAAAACTCTACAACAGGATTCCAGTTGGATTTTACTTCTATCGAGTAAGGTAAAACCAAGGATGTAAAACTACTTGTCGTTACTCATACCAAGTAGTTGACACTTCAACAGTAGTTAGGACTAAAAAACCAAATTAACTAGAGAGACATTGGCCTCAAAAAGGATTTGCTTAGAATAAGCTGAAAGGTAAGTATTGAAATTTTGAAGGCCATTTCATAATTTTGTAATTCGTGTACAACGTACATTTTTGCTTGTTAATTTCATTGTTTTCAATACGTGTCAATTATTAGTGCAGTGTCAACTATTAGTGTAGTGTCAACTACTAAAGCAGTGCTAACTACTAGTACGAGTGTTAACTACAGGTGCAAAGCTGGAAGCAAAATATTAATGCCAGAAATTAAAACTGCCACTGTATTGGTATCTAGCCCAAAAAATTCCTCTTCTTGAAATATCTATATTAAAAAAAATATACGTAGTATGTACTCGTATTTTTGAATGTATTACTGATTTGTATACACAGAAATTTTACAAATGCTTCTAAAGAGGTGAGTGTTTTTGGCAGTGCCTCTAAAGCAAATTAAATAGTTATTCAGGAAATTTTTGAGCCGTCCGGTATATTTGAATTTAACGACAAAACTTGAAGGCTTCTAACTGCAATATGTTTTTCAGGTTATTAAATCGGCTTTCTACATTTTATTTTAGGAAAAAAAAAATCTCTAAACTTTTCACAGCAAATTGTAAAATACAACAAATTTATAGTTACTATTTGAAATCTATATTGAAATTCTAATTTGAAGCTGTTGAAATCCTGATTATCTTTTGAAGTAAGTAACGTCATACTGATTTATCAGGTATTTCATTTCCTATATATAGTGAATTTCTAAATATTTATAACAATTTATTTAACCTTATTTAGTAAAATGATAAAAAAGGGAGGCATTATGCACTGCAAAAATTAACTGTTTTTTTTGCCGTATAATACTGGCAGCCGAGGTTCCAATTTCAAACTGTAAAATGCACAGTAATAAACTATAAAACTAGCAATTTTACAGTTTCTTACTGTAAAGTTAGCAATTTTACAATTTATTGCCGTAAAATTTAGCTATATTATACTGTAAAAACAGCAGTATAATACTGGCAGCAGAGGGTCCAGTTTAAAATTGGCAAATGTACAGTAATAAAATATAAAATTACCAATTTTAGTTTATTACTGTAAAACTAGCAATTTTTGCAGTTTATTACTATATAATTAGCTGTATTATACTGTAAAAACAACTGTACTGTAAAACTGCATAACTATACTGTAAAAAACATTTTTTATGGTGTGGTATTTCTCCAATTTTCAGGCTCAACCTCCTCGTTAGGCCTAGCGTTATTATTTACTTACCAGGGAAACAGTCTATACCCGTTTTGCGTCTTACGGGACGCTTACGTCCCAAGCAAATATTAAAAATTCTTTTGGGACGGAAGCTTTTTTTGTCTAATAGGAGACATTCCCACCTGTCCTGTCAATATTTTTGAATGTAGTTTCATTCACAGTGGGTTTCATTCACAGAAAACTCTGTCCAATAAGATAAATGCTACAACCCTTGATAAATTATGTAACATTTTTTATTAAAGTGTTTTTTCTTAGGTATAACTCTCATATTTTCACAAACTTTTTCGTTTGAATTGAAAACATCATTGTCGAAAAAAACTCCAAAAACAAAACATCAATGTCTAAAACGTAGATCATAAAACATCGACATCGATGCCGCATCCCTAGTGTCAACGACTGATTTTTTTACTATTATAAAATAAAATAAACTGTCTCACACCCAAACAGACATGAACAACATTATTTGTTTTGGAGTAATTTGTACAGATTAATTTATTAATGCAGCAAGAACATACGAAGTCATAATAATAAAGTAAGGTTGAGAGAAAAATTTTAATTTATCAACATTAAGTAAAAACTGACAAGGTTTAATTGGATTTTTTATTTAATGAATTAGTGCTTGTCATTATTATCTAAAAGCAAAAAAATTACTTGCTGTTGCCTAAAATGTTCGTTTAGTTCCTCTTCAGTTTTAATTTAAGAAATTTTTCATTTATCTGGTGTCAAGGTGAAAGATTTAAACATTTAACTAGCTCTTGGGAAATCGTTGAAAAATTAAACTTTTATCCTTGACAAAATTAATTTCCTAATTACCCGGATATATTTACTAATAAGATAATAAATTAAAAACTAACTCCACCAAGAAAAATATTTAGAACATATGGCGAATTGAGTTTCTTGATAAATACCAAGCAATTAAAGTGAACTGGATTCAAAATCATGTTAACTGGAGTATAAGTAATCGATTTTGCTTTTTGAATGATCAATCAGTTTCCTAATTAATTCATTAGTATTAAAATTTGTTTAGCTTAAGTATTCCAGACCTTCTTTAGATTTTATTCACTACATAATAGCAGGACTTCCAAAAATGATTATAAGCGGTATAGGGTAGCACGGTAACCGCGGATGGGCGAATACAGCGAATATTTCGAAAAAGAGGTAAAAATCGATACTAGTGTATGCAATAACTAAAAAAAAGTCAATAACACAACACATTTAAATTACAGCTAATAATGGTAATATTGAATGTAAATATATCTTTAAAAGCTAAAAGCTACCAACAAGGACCTAGCATTTTTCTGCTTTCAGTCAATCATCATCATACAAAAAAGAAATCAAAATTGTGAAACACCCGTGGAAATTCCGAGCCTCAGATAATCCGGAGTTTACTGTGGTTGCTAGAAGAAAGTACCGTTCTTTACTGTTTAAACATTATTTTATAAGGTGCCATAATGAACGTCCTTTCATAATCCCTAAAAATAATAAAATGTTATTTTGATATCCTTTTACCCTATGGATTTGAATGTAAATATAAATAAAATGTGTGCAGTCACGCAAACTTTTATTTTACGATTAGCTGTACTCAGAGGAGTCGTGCGGGTTTTCTGACTCACAGTTTGAAAGAAGTCTTTTGAGCTAGTGTAAACGCCCTTTTCCTTCTCGCGGGAGAATCATTTCTTGAAATTGAAAAAAAAAAAAAGCTTCACAATTAGAGCAAAACAATAGTCCCCTGCCATCCCCCCGCATATAAAATATCACTTATTAAAATTTTAATAAATTAAAATTTCCCTTTTGTTCTATGAAGAAAGTTTAATTTAGATAGGTATTACAGTTAGAAGAAAATTAAAATTCCCTCTCCTCCCGAAAAAGGAACGAACCAAACTATACAATATAATCAGAGCAAAATCCTAAAAGAAAGATAATAGGTTTTCCTCCGTTTTGAACTAACAAATACGATGAAGCTTAAACTATGAGCGGGACGGTAAAAATAGCAAAATTTTGACTTAAAGCTCCCCTAAATGACTGTATAAGAAGAATACATTTTAAACAAGTATTTTCTGGAAAAAAAATTCAACATAAAGAACATATTAAATTTTTAATGAACGTCAGTTTTTATCCAGAAGAAAAATAATCTTATTTTTCTTG
The DNA here is from genome assembly GCA_038373865.1 of Uloborus plumipes. Classification (NCBI taxonomy): domain Eukaryota; kingdom Metazoa; phylum Arthropoda; class Arachnida; order Araneae; family Uloboridae; genus Uloborus; species Uloborus plumipes. Next base: position 76,946 of record JAXGGA010004635.1, read on the forward strand.
AATTTGAAAACTGATTTCTCATGCTTCCACCCTAAACTAATGAAAACTTACCGTTTGAAATAACGCTTTACTATTTATTTAGGTCACTCACATTTCCACTCATTGCAGACATCAAACGCTCAAACATTATCTGGAACTTCTCTTTGCAGGTATCGGAAGACGAGCTCCGTTTGTCTTCAATCAGTTGAAGCAATTTTGTCGTTACACAGCCCATTGCGATTCTTTGAGCGTGATTTGAGATCAAGGGGGGACAATCTCTTCAGATAGTTCAAGCCATTTGAGTATTAATTTAAGGATTTCTTCGTGTTTTAAACTAAAATTTCTAGTATTTCCACCATTTTTGTTAGTTTTGTATTCGCATTAGCTAAGAGGAATACCGTAGCAGCATAATCTCATCGGCCGATGATCGACCATTCATTGAAACCCGATGAAATTCTCATCGGCCGATGATCGGATTCGCTGAGTTCTTATCGGGAATTGCTCCAATATGTCTGTCTCATCGGCTAAACAGAATCCGAGCAGCAAAATCCGATGAGTTTTGCTCGAAATACGATGAGATTTGGAGCAATTTACGAACAGTGCAGTCCCGTGCCGATGAATTTAGGATCAATTTTGGATGCTCGGCTTATTTTCATCGGGAAAGTTGATCGGAAGGATATCGCTTTCCGATGAAAAGTAGCTCATCGAAAACCGTGCTCGGATACTGATCGGAACGATGTCATCGTGCGTTACGGGATCAGTTTACGAGGAGTTCGATGATCAGCCGAGCAAAATCCAATGCGTTGATGCCACTTGGGTGTATTGTTAGTGTTAATTTGATTACGACTTTAAAACCATAAAAGTTTTTTTTCTGACTGCACTGTAAAAAAGGAATGTTGTTTTTACAGTAAAATACAGCTAATTTACTGTGAAATTACTAATTTTACAGTAATAAACTGTACAATTGCTAACTTTGCAGTTATAAACTGTAAAATTGCTAATTTTACAGTAATAAACTGTAAAACTGCTAATTTAACAGTTTATTACTGTACATTTTTACAGTTTTGAATTGGAACCTCAGCTGCCAGAATTTCACTGTAAAAACAACAGTTCATTTTTTGCAGTATATGATTATGGTTATGATGTTCTTAGATATTAAATTACATTTATGATTATGATTACGTAAGTATGTATACCTTTGCTGTTGATAACTTTGAGGTAAATCGGATGATTCAAAGCCTCGTTGCTAGCGGTCGGAAAATACTAGTTCTACTATTTTTTAGGGGGGAGCGACTGCAAATGAAATGATAACAAATAAGCAATCACAAGAAAACTGCTGTAGAGTTAGACTTTTTCATGAATTGAAAACATTACTTAAAAATATAAAAACATTACTTAAAACTATAAAAATACTTAAATCTGTTTTTATTAATATTTTAAAATCTGCAACTTAAGTAATTTTTTCTCGGTGTATAATAAAAGAAAAGAAAAATTAGGCACTGATTGTTTCAGTTATGTTTTTAGCTCACTTTTAGACGCTTATTTCAAATTGTTAGAAAATGTTTTCTGAAGTACAGAGAAGTTTATTTCAATTCCCTTATGTCGCGAAGAAAAGAAAAGTAGTTTTTCACAAAAAAAAAAAAAAAAAATGAATTTTCATCAAAAGAGTTAAAGAAAATAAAAACATGAAGTACATGACATCTCGTTGCAAACAGCTTATTAAAAAGTTTCCTTCCCATCCATTTAAGTGCAGAAGAAATATTTGAGTAATAAATCCTGCATTGAATTCTGTAAAGTAAAATAGATATTTTTGCACTTTTAGTAGTATTTATAAAAGCGGAACTCATTTCTGTCATACTTCTCTGAAAGTAAGAAATAGATGTAGAGAAAATTATAACGTTAAGGAGGCACAAATAAGCAGGGATACTGCATCTTTAACATTGTAATTTTCTCTACATCAATAGCACAAAGTTATTTGTAAACTTAAAAAAAATAGGTGTTTTGTTTTTGAAATGAATAATCATTACCTGTTTCTTGTTCAACAAATTTCTCTATAATCTATTTGAACATATAAAGATTTGACGAAGTTTTTAAGTCAAAATTTTAAAGTAGCAAAAATTTAAAGTTTATCTTTTAGTTTTGAAAACATTTCTTAAAGGTTAAGGAAGAATTGAACTTAATCACATAGATATCCAACCTTGAATAGCAATTAATATAAATAAATTTAATTTTCAAGGACAGTTGGCCAGTTAGCGTGTTCCATAACAAAATTAATAATAAATAATTGCTAGAAGTATGACAGTTTTACCTACCCGTGTCTTTAAAAATGTTCTCGTTGATTACAAGCCAAAAAAATAAAAACAAAATACCTTCATGGGCCAGTCTTAAATTATGGAAAATTTTACGTCCTTGTAATTTTACCGGCTGAAAGTATATTTTTAATAAGAAAGTAATGCAAAGCGTGCACTTGATGTACAATAATTAATTTTTTTGCATTTTATTTTAATTTATAGAATAAATATATTTTCAGAAAAAAATAACTGAATTCAGTTGAAAATTGCTCTAAAAAGCAAAAAAACGATATTTTTCTGAAATATGTTAGCAAAATATAGTTAAACATCATTTTACCTATCACTTCTTGGCCGACGTCAGAACTTTTATTTGAAAGTAGCGTCGATGGAGTTCAAAGAGTAAAATTATTTTTTACTTTTTAGAGCAATTTCCAATTGAAGTCAGTTCTTTTTTTTTCCAAAAAATATTTGTATATCATTCTTTCTAGTGTAAATGTACTTTTAAAAAATGGTATTCTGCGGTAAATGTATTTAACGGCAGTGCCTGCCTCAACTTTTTGTTGTAAAAACATTTTTTTATCAAAAGTAGTTGAAAAAACGCAGTTAAAAACATTACATGTAGAAAGAAACCATCGAATTGATGTTTTATCTATTGAATAAAAGACAACAAATGTATTTTTAAAACATTGGTCCTCACAGTCAACCAACACAATTAAAAAATAACCCTTTTAACTCGAAAACCGAGTTAAAAGGGTTATAAAAATAATCAAAAATTTTAAAAGAGGCACAACACATAAATTCGTGAAATATGCTGTGTGACGCAATACATGAAACATTTTCTGTTTTCGTGGAACGTGAATGGTGCTCGAAAATAACAAAACATTTATCAAATGGAAAAATAACTTAAAATAATGAACTTGCAAATGAGCTCTGTATAGTTAGGAAATTAATAAAAACAAGCTCCAAGCTATATCTAGAAAATTAGTTGTATTTCATCGCAGCCTTTTATATTTTAACTGAGGAAAGTTCTCTAGTTCAGAGCAAAGTTATTACTAAAATGCATATTGTACTTTTATCGTCTTGACATTTTCTAAATGCATTTACATGTTTCGCTCATTTGCTGAGGGCGAAAATTGCTACGCTGTTGATTAATTTTGCATTCCGTGACAAAGTAATATTGGTACCTGCTCAAGATCCCTTCTTGAGGAGAAGAATTCCCGGGATGTTCTGTAAACATTTGTGTTATTTCCTTTATTTTTTGTTGAAGCAGAGGGGAATCAATTTTGATAAACGAAAATTTCTAGCTTCAAACTCTCATTTATTTAAGTATGCTTACGTGTACTTTGGACAGGATTTGAGAAGTTTTCAGTGAGGAATGTCAATATCTAAATCTAAAGTAAAATAATTTTTCTTTATTTTGTGATCTGAAAGTAAGATTTCAAAGTACTTTACTTTAGCGTTGCATTCCCTAAACAATCCACTACATATTGCAATTGAAAATAGTAATTTGTATGTGAACATTGAAATTGCAGCGAGCAAAGTGCACATTTTTTCAGGCAATGTATAAATTTGAGGGGCAAGATCTGCAGTATTTTTATACTTTGAATTATTTGAGAAATCGTAAGACTTAAAAAAGGTACCAGACTTATAAATATCAGACGAGTAAGAGAACGGTAGACCCCAGGAGCATCTTAGTGTCTTAGTTAATTTTACAAATGAAGGGGCAAAGGGTATAAAGGTGATAAGGGACAATTTTTGTAACTTACTTTTTTCTATGGATGAAGGTGATAGTCCATCAGTATCATGTTCCCTTGCGCAGAAATGGTTGGTAACTAATAATATGACCCCGTTTTACTCGTTGAGAAAAATCCATTTAAAAAGAAGTAACACAACATTTTTTTGAAAGCTTTTTCTAGAAATGTAAAAAATTGTCACACATCACCTTTATCCACTTGCCCCTTCAAATGTTATACATTTGAATATGCTCCAATCTGGGTAATCTCTAACGGTGAATTTTTTTTGCCCGAAACTGTCCCAATTAAAGATGTTTTAAAAGTATGCCAATGAAATATGGGTCACAACAACATTTTAAATTGAGTAGCTGACGATATTCAAAAATGTAAGCTGTGTTTTAAATCACTTGATTAGTATCGAAATTCCTAAAATTTGTTACATCACACAGTTTTTAATACCTTGCTAGCTTATCAATTGGTGTGAAATATTTGGAAAAAAAGAGGAAAGACAGAGAGAGAGAGAGAGAGAAGCCAATTTACTTTTTATTCCAGAGTGATAATTATATGTAAAAAACTAGTTTAATGACAAACAGGAATTTAAAATTTCTTTCATCTAACCATGAATTTCTTTGCGTGATACGATGGCCTTGCGTAGATAACTTTGTGGTTAAGGCCGTATTTAATGTACACTAGACGCGTGCTCTGAACACGCAAGCAGTTCCGATTAATGGATCAAGAAATTACATAGAATGAAGAATGAATTAATAAAAAAATAAAAATAAAGTGAATAAAAAACTCCAGTAAACAGCTAATAAACAAATTTACACTATTCAAGTGGATGTGTCCATAAAGTAAACTGATGAGCGAGGCATTTTCTAATAAGTTCGTATAAATCTTTTAATAACAAGAACTGCTGAAAATTGAAAAAATAAAAAGCACTCATGTATACAGCTTAATTTGCAATTTTTTCGTATTTATATTTCTTATCATTTACCATCTTACACATTATAATACGATTTTAATAAAATAGAGAAAAGTAAATAATCTGAATTCCTGAGCAGGCTTAAGTTATAAATAAAACTATTATACCGAAAAAAGTTTTTAAAACTATTTTTTTCTGCTTCTGGAAAGTGTGATTCTTTACGAAAAGGCATGAAAGAGCAAGTCTAGGAACTGAATCTTTATCTCCGTAAAGTTTTCGAGTTATTCGTAAATCCAGAAAGAAACCCACTCTTCAAATCTGAAATTAGGTTTGTGTTTCTATTTCATGTTCTTCAACTTCTAAAATTTGTCATCTTTTTTAGGCCTCTGCCTTTCGTAAGAAATGAACATAAGCCTTAAATATCCCCTGGGTCTGGATTACTCTTTGAACATTGAGTGCAGAAAGAACCTTCTGAGACGTTTCTATCGATGTTTATTTTCTCAGATTTTCTACGTATTCGCCTGAGGAAATACGTATAGGATGTAACAGACCACTCAAAACTTTCAAAAATATTGAATTTTTCATTACGCTTCTGCTCTTTTGTAATTCAACTTTTTTTACCACGTGAAACATTTATTTACCCTAGCAACGTTCGAATTCAGGAAAAGTTATGTTTAAAACAACGTTGTCTTGTGTCTTCACGAACTGATTTATGTATTTCAGATCATACTTGCTTATTAATTTGGCAAGTTTTGTTTCAAACAATATCTTTTGTTGAGAGTTTTACTTTTTTTTTTTTTTACTTTGCGGATTGTCAATAGTAATATTTTTTTTTTGACAGTTAAACTTTTACTTACTATCTTGGACAATACGACTTTTCGTATTAAAATAACATTCGTATTGCTTAAAAGAAAAATAATATCAGACATACTTCAAAAAATGAACTGTTGTTTTTACAGTATAATACTGGCAGCCGAGGTTCAAATTTAAAATTGTAAAATGCACAGTAATAAACTAAAACTAGCAAATTTGTAGTTTTTTACTGTAAAGTTAAACATTTTACAGTTTATTGCCGTAAAATTTAGCTGTATTATACTGTAAAAACAACAATATAATACTGGCAGCTGAGGTTCTAGTTCAAAACTGTAAAATGCACGGTAATAAACTGCAAAATGTGCCATTTTACAGTTTATTACTTTAAAATTAGCAGTTTTACAATTTAGTACTCTAAAATTGGACATTTTAGTTTATTACTGTAAAATTAGTAATTTTTACAGTTTATTACTACACAATTAGCTGTATTATACTGTAAAAACAACATTCATTTTTTACAGTGAACACAGAGATGGATAAAAGGGAGGAGTGATGGGGACGATGGCCGCTCCCTTGAGGGACTCACCACTGGTAACTTTTCAATAATGAAATTCAAAAAAGGCATTCTTAGACTATCTTTGATTTTAGCAGGAGAAAGGTTTAGAGCTCTGCTCAGGATTCTTTTCGACATTGAAGTCTAAAACACGTGAGGTTACTATTTGTAAACCAAGATGTGTAGTAAAAGATACGTAACAAAATCAATCGCCCTTCCCATGAAACATTTCTAAATCCGCCTTTGCTATCATATGAATTTGGTGCGCTGAATTATGATATGGTATTAGTTTTTGCCCTAGAAGCTTAAATTTCTAACATACTAGGTCTGTTCAATAAAGATCGATCACAAATTTTATAAAACATAATTATGTAAATTAATCCTTCAAATGTTGATGGCATTTATCAAATTGGTTCATGTTACATGTAATCCATCTGTCGTAATATTTCTTACTATCTTCAAAGACATGTTGGAAGCCGTTTTTGGATATATACTTCAAATATACCTCCCAAATTTTTGCCACTGTCTCTAAAGGTAAGAAACGTCATCCTGGAAGAGTTTTTCCTGGAGAGACAGAAAAAAAAACTTAACCACTCACATCGTGTTTGTTATATAACCAAATAAATATAGCCAAAATTAGTTCTAAAGCTTTGGGCAATAAAAAATATTATTTTTTTTCTGCGTAATTTTTGTTTTTATAAAATTATAAAGTTTCCTCAATTAAGAGTTTATGTATTACTTGAGATCTATACTCATGTCCAGTGTCATACTTATTTAATTAAAATGAGCGTGTTTTGATTTTAAATGTTAGCACAATATGTCAAGTGTACTGCCGGCAAAGTTAATGGAACAACAGGAAATAGCACATTTTGTTTACTTGTTCATTCATTTACAAAATCACTTACATATTTATGCATTGATCAATTCAATTACACTCCTTCATTCATTGATTCACTTATTTATTTGATTGTTCTCTCTTTAGTTCTCTATTTTATTCACTCATTTGTTTTTTTTTCTCATTCATTAATTTATAAGTTTATATATTTATCCTTGCTTGCTTCATTATTAATTCATTTTTCGTTTTTTGATTTATAAATTTGATAAAAAACATCTTTAACATTCAAATAAAAAATGTTTCATTTAAAAAACATTGTAACTTTTCACTTAACTCCCCCCCCCCCCTCACACAAAAAAAAGATTTTTTGAAAGTACAAATTTAATTTTAAAAAGCAAAAATACTATCTCATTGTAATCTTTATTACAAACACATTATTCTTTCTTTGTGTACCGTAGTTTTAAAAACAAATTTCCAAATTGCTAATTTGGAATTATTCTTTTCCCCAAAATCCCCTACTTTTTTATTAATTTAGCCACGTTACTATAGTTTACTATATTTTTTTTAATGTGTAATTTTGTGATTATTAAATGGACTTTTTTTAAGGAAAAAAAGCACAAGTTACTCCTCTTGTTTGCGGAAATAGACCTAATTTACGACGACTTTTTACACTAAGAAGTAAAATACGAAATGGTGTACGTGAAGCAATACAAAAAAAAAAAAAAAACCTCTTTATTACAAAAGACATTATTCCATCTTTGTATACGATAGTTTTAAAACAAATTTCCACATTAATTTAGAATTGTTCTTTACCCTAAATTCCCCTACTTGGTTTACTGATTTAGCAATTTTCGTTACTAAATTTTTCTTAAGGTTATTTTCCGATTATTAAACCTATTTTTTAAAAGAAAAAAAGTACAAATTACTCTTCTTGTTTACGGAAATAGACCTTATTTAGAATGACTTCTTACATTGAGGAGTAAAATACGAAATAGTGTACGCGAAGCAAAAAAAAAAAAGAAAATCATAGATATTACGTCAGAAAACATAAAAAGAAGACACTTTAATGAACGTGGTGGTGAAGAAGCGTTATATTTTTATGAACTATCAATGAATCAACTGAAATAGATTCGCAAGCAATCATAATGCATCAAAGATAATCTAGAGTGGTCACGCATCCAAAGCAACAGGAAATAACGGATATCTGGCGGAGATTTTTATTGAATGTCGCTTCAGTCGTAAACTAGTTCGATAACATAACGTGAGGCGCTTTCATAAATCCAAGATTGTAAAGATCGACAAAACAATTCGAGCTGATCTTGATTTTTTTGGGGGGGGGGGGAGGGATTATCCAAGCTCTGTAAGAATCAAGGACTCTTGATCTGTTTAGGTGTTATAACATTCACTGAAACATTTGTTTGGATATGAATAATGCTTTATAAAAATAATATCAGTGTAGAAAAGAAAATTAAAAGGATCGAATGTATTAATCCTACTAACTATTTCACTATCAATGTCGTGTTTGAATCGCGTTGTTTAAACTTTCTCTGAAAAAAAAACCTGCTTACATTTAAAAAATAAATAACTACTTTTACGTAAAATATGCAAACATACATTTATTGCTAATAATTTTACGATTAGTAGAATTTTTAAACATAATTAGACACTAAAAAAAGTTTAAAAAGCGTAACTTTCCATTAAAAAGTGTTCAGAGTAAGCGAGCTTATTTTCTCTTACACCAGCAACGAGAATTTGCAACATAAGTTATCTCTAGACTTCAGTCTAATGATATTGGTCATTTTCAATAATTCTTCTAATTGGTTAAAACAAATCACCTAAAACTAAAATTTAATGCTGACTGAGAAAACGACATTGAGTTTCTTTTCTAATGCTACTCAGAAGTATATTTATTAAATCTCAAATATGAAAACTCTATAAAAAGAAAAGTTGTAATGATCATGTACTTTGATTTAATATAAACGTTGTAAAATTATAAATTTAAACTAAACAGATTCGCTCGACATAATATTTCAGTTAAATAAGTCTAAAAAAGGTACGAAAAATTGTATGCACTGCTTTTTAGAGGCACTGAAATTT